>VMTU01000208.1:0-102307 GCA_016759055.1 Paramecium bursaria | reverse complement strand
TTACTATTTTTCCATTTTAACCATATAGGTTATATCATTAATTCGTTATTTTGACCAAATTTATCATTTACACGAAACTCATAACTTTTTATAATAATCACAAAATTTTAATATATTAATGGTTTTGTTTTTTTGTGAATCATCAGGAATTTAAGTTATTTGGGTAATTAGTACTATTGATATGGACTTTATCTCAGAATTCATAAATCTATATAGCATAATCCAATAATAATTTCACGTTGAACTTTAAATGCAAAGTAGGTCAAACTAGTGAAGTAAGTGTTACTGCATTTGTTTTTTACTAATAATCGTACATTATGTAATAGAATGACCAGCTCGTTAGTTGTTTTTTAGACAATTAGCAATCAAAGCCTATCATAATGAATCATTACTAATGGATTACAAAATTGGGAGTTCATGTAATAATCACGTTAGGCGTCTCAATCCCTTTATTGCTTTTTATCCTCTTGTACAGAAATCTATAATACTTGTATTTTGATGTTATTAGAAATAAAATATGATATCTAGAAAACGAATATTGGCATGTTAAAATCCTTTACATGCATTTGATAATATTAATTTTAACCATGTACCAGGATGAAATATAACCCTAGGCTTGCATCATTGATTTAATAGTTGGTTTTTCTTTCTTATTTTTGCAGTAAGACTAGAAGTCTAACAACTAGAGAAAAATAACTGAGAGTTAGGCATGAAATAATTGAAAAACAATAACCCCTGTAAACCTGTTAAACCAATATGATAATGTTGATTATATAATTAAATATAATTTGATAAATATGAATTCTTAGATTCATCCTATTCAGGATGTGCAGAACCATTAAATTAATAATGAAGAGGAATTGGAATAACTAAACATACGATAAATTCAACAGGTTGCCCCACAAGTATAATAAATGGAATTAAATTAGTAATTGGAATAATAAAATTAAAATGACATAGTACAAGGTAAAATTTATCAGATAAATTAGATCAAGAGCCATAGCTTCAATCTTAATTGGAAGTTTATCTAAACGATTAGAAAAATAATCTAATATTATATTCAAAATTCTTAGGTTTATAATTAGTTTATTTTATCAGTGAATTGAGCTTATTTATTACATGTTATACTTTCGCTAATAGTTAGCTTAGTATGTTCAAATCATTGTTTATCGTGATTGTGGTTTTAGATCTAATCACTTCTCTTGAGATGTTATTTATGATTAAAAACTCAATTAAATATTAGAGATTAGCTAACGATGGTTTTTTACCCTTCTCGATCAGACCCTAGTATGATATTTATTTAACCGAATAAGAAATAAAATTAAGGGATTTGCAATTACTGTCAATAACACAAATTAGAAAATTGTATATTTATTGATTTATACTAGATTCGAAATAGGCTGTTACATTTACGCCTCAATCAGCTTTTATTTAAATATAGATAATTTGCAGTAGTAAAGTGAACTAATTTATGTTTCATTGATTATTTATCTGACAATTAGGGGTTTAGTACTAATTTCAGACATATTAAATCTTATCAAATCTGGAGAAAAAAGTATTATTTGTTCATAAAATTAGTGTTTTAGGGAGATATTGTTGCTAACACCGATTTACATTCAGAATTATGGTTCATCATTTTTACAAGTTTTGTGTATGTGGCAGAAATAATTTATCTTATAGTGGTTACTGTTTAAAATCAACATCTATGCAACGGATTTAATACTTTTTATTACGTAACCCTCACTATTGATTCATTAGTATATATTATATTATAAATAAGATTATCATTCACAAAGTTCTAACAGCTGTAGAAATAAACAAACAAATAAATTAAAATATATAAGTGCCATTTAATCTTGGTATATATTAGATTGCAGTATTTCTAAGGACTAAAGAAATAAAGATTAAGCAACTGATGAATTTTACAATACAAATGTATTATTCATAAATATATATAGTTTATACATAGTTAATTTTATGTTTTGCGCTATAGCTATATCATAAAACACGAATTCTTAATGCTAATTAGGGGATTCTGATTTCAACTTATAATGGGCGTTTGCCTTATATTTTTTGATAATTAGAGTACTTGTTATTGGAGTTCCAACAATTTTCATTCTATTTTCTCTGATGTTACTATTACTATTATAAGTTGCATAAAATTATACATTTTAGTAGAATAAGAATGTTTAGCATCAAGTAATTTAATTAATTAATCAAATTTATTTATAAAGAATAAAATATTTCAGCTAAAATAGGAAACAGTTGTCAACAAGTTAAGTGAGGAAAACTTATGCATAATCTGTTTGCAGGAGTTTTTTAAAGGAGAACAGTATATTAGACTTAAATGCAATAATGATCATATCTACCATAAAAGCTGCATATTTGATTGGTTACTAAAACGACCAGACTGCCCTAAATGCAGATAACCAATTTGATTTTGATGATATATTTTTCACTTTATATCATATGTATTATGTTGGATTATAAAATGATGTCTCTAAATATTATTATTAGCCATGTAGCTTTTTAGAATATATTAACGAATAAATGTTATTAATAATATTATCTGCAAAATGTCAAAAGAAAATCATAAGCTGCTTCGTAGACCGAGGAAACGAGTATAATGTGATGTCTTGAGAGAGAATTCTGTTTACTTAAACTCATCTCCTGTAAGGAAAAAAATAGAGAAATCGGCATAAAAGAATCTTGAAGCAATAAGTTCGTTTCAAACTTTAGATAATTATTGGATCCCATCAACAAAATGGGATGATGGAAGGAATAGAACATCCATGTCAACAAATTAAAGAAAAATATCTCGCAATCTAACAGATAGTCAAACACCTGTGACTAGGTTTGAAATCAGAAAAACAAAACCAGCATCATTAAATAAAATACAAAAACCTATAATCTAATATCCAATTCAGAGAAGATTGGATAGTCTAAATGCTCAATTAGTGATGCTCCAAGGAATGAGTGAATTTTTGGGGAATGATAAATTTATAAGTTCATTAATTAGGAGATAGCCTCATAATCGTCAATTATCATCTTTATCATTTGGAATATGAACTTTGTACTTAAAAACTATTATTTATAAATTTATTTATTTTGTTAATATAGAATCAAATTTATCTCTTTAACTCATTAAGTTATTTTTCTAGCCTTTGAACTTGTTGCCATGTTGATTTAATTTCTTAAATGTCATCGAATCTATCTTCTCCGTCCCAAGAGCAACCACTATCGTCAGATAGTAGAAATGGTGAGTTTGACTTCTTAAATTTCTTAATTTTAGGTTTTTATTTATTTATTAATTTTTTCTTTCTAGCTTTGCTGTTTTCATGTAACTTTTGGTATTCATAGGATATGTCCAGCATTAGTTTGATTTATTCTGTTAAGGGCAATTTAGTAATCTATAAGTCATTCATAATAGTATTAAATAAAAAATAATAATAAAAATCCGTTTTGATTTAATATATATTTAATTTTTAAGATAATATAATAATTAATAAATGCAAATATTAAGTGCCTTTACGTCTATTAATGATGAAGAAATTTTAGGATATATGAGAGATAATTTTTCACCTCCACTAGTAGTCATTTAAACACCATCTGGCAGTATGGTACCTTAGGAGTTTCCTTTAAGAAGGAAATACGATATAATTAAGAAAAAAGTTAAAATGGAGAATATAAATTACAATGTAATGGGGATTGAGATCAGAACAGATTTATAATACAACCCTTAATTTTTTGGAGAGTAAAATAGAATATTGAATGTAAATAAGCAAAATATAGTCAATCACTTGATCGATTTAGAGAATTAAAAAAGAATCCAAATAAGTAAAGAAAGGTCAATTCTGCACAGATAGCTCTCTTTGTGGTTTCATTCATAAGATTAACAAATAACCACTGATGAGAAGTCTATCACAAGCAAAAGTGCATTGGTAGTAAAAACAAATGATGAGGATGGAATATAAGTAACAGGAACAATAGTAACAAAATAAGGATACAAGATCACCTATCCTAATTTGGCATTCATAATAAAGGCAACCGATATTCCAGAATAAGTTAATAATGTAAAAGTGATTAGATAGATGAAACCTATGTCATTTAGTGAGACGAATTAAATGGATGATTTAAAATATTATGTTTGGAGAATAAAATAGTACAAGCAATTTTTTAGATTGGTTCTGAAGAAGTCTATAAATAATATAGAAATTAGTTTAGTGTTACCAAAAATTGCAGAGAAGATGAGGACTGGATTTTACCATGTTCAAACATTTTACCACATCTCAAATAAAAGTTGGAGCATCCATGAAATTATCAAGGATCTAAATAAAAAAAACCTGTTTGCTCGAGAAAGAACACAGTTATATGAGGTATAAATTAATAATAAGTAGGATTCAATAAAATTTATATTCACAGATCTTGATTTACTCTTCAAGCCTTATATCGAGGAGAATAATAATTATTACACTTAAGAGGAGCAACTTATATCATTTTCGCAATATCGTAAATCACTCACTCAATTACTATAAGACAGAGCTGGAGAAGAATGACTTATTAATTTATAATAATTAATTCTAATAATGCCCCCAAAAGTAGTAGAAAAAAAATTGACGAAGAAGGAGTTAAAGGAAAAACAGCTTGAAGAATAACGATAAAGAGAGGAGCAGGAGAGAATAAGAAAGGAGGAAGAAGAGAAGAAACGTCTAGAATAAGAACGGTTACGAAAATTGGAAGAAGAAAGACTGGCAGCAGAAGAGAAGGCGAGATTGTAGGAAGAAGAAATAGAGAATGAAGTGTAAAAGAGTGTATTTAGGGAAAATTTAGAGAATGCTAAAAAGGTATAATTGTTATTTATTTTAGGTAGCAAAAGCTCAGGATGATTGGGAAAAGTTCACATTATGTTCAACAAAACCTGACACATAATCTGAGGCCTAAATTACTACATTTATAACTTTGTTTAAGGAACAAAAGGGAATTCAGGATTTAAAAGTATCTGAAGAGTTAGAAAAATTGTAGTATGCTGAAAATGTTGTAAGAGATATTTATCGATACATCTATCAAATCAAATCAGAAAAGAGACCTCAATAACAGATATAGTAAGGAGTAGATGCGATAACCAGAAACAAATAATATATCAAGGCAATTAGAGATATTCAACTTGATAGATTGGAACAAATAAATACTCACATAATCATAAATACCGATACAATTTTGGAGGAGAAATAAGCTGAATAGAACAAAAAGATATAGGAGTAATCAAAAAATTAGTCCAAATTGGATGATAAAAACAAATAAGAAATTTTTAAAGTGTATCCACCTGTAGATGATTTAAGATATGGAATATTAATTTATCCTACATCTAAACCTTCAACCTACAAATATAAACCTAATGACTTTCAAGAAATAGCTATAACTGTTGAGGCACCAAGACAAATAACTATGTACATTCAAAAGGTTGTATATACATCTTTTGATTATTTGTCTAAGGATGAGTACTCAAAAGACAGGGTCCTTGGTGGAATTTTAGATGTAGAATATTTGTAATTGTTACCATAACCAAAAAAGGTTAATAATTGGACACTTAAGGCATCATATGATCCATAAGAGTCTGTCAAAAGATATTAATTTGATATTACTAACAATCCAATTAAAGTATCATACCAACTTCCATCATATATTTGGATTGGAGAAGACCATAAATGGAGAGCAGCCATTTTTGATAAATAACAAGAATAATGGATACAGTTAGACGAAGAACCAAAACTAGAGAAAGGAGCAATAACTATATCTGTTAATAAATTAGGACCTGTAGCTTTGTTGCAGGAAAGATTCAAAGATTTTCCATATAAACAATTTGATTTAAGATGTGTCAGCAATGATACTGGTAGATTTGATATACTTACACCAAGAGAAAACTTTAAATTTTTGATTGGCCCTGGTTGGATAACATTACTCAACAAAAATCCTGAATTTTAGCTTTTCTCAAATAGAAAATTGTCAATAGGAGCATTATTTTATGAATTGTATCGATGTGGAGTTAATTTGATGCCACTCGAATAAGATGCTTATGCGGCAAATATAATTAGAAAAGACGAATTAGCAGAGGAGCTAGCAATTATGGACTTGTCAGAGGCTGTGAGAGGATTCTACATCTAATCCAGTAGATGGAACAGTCATTCTGGTCCTCAAATTGTAGCCAAAATAAAAGAAAATCCAGAGTTTGATGAGGTAATATTTTTAATTTTACATATTTATAGAAATTTGAAGAAAATCAAGAAAAGGATTGGAAAACATTATAATGGTGGCCGAATAAATGCGCAGCCATCTAAGCAAGAGAGTCTCACAAATAATTTAATTCACACTATTTGCATGACACAGAAACACATTGCAATTTGGAAACCTTATTGAAATTCCATCAGCTAACCTCAGCAGACATTATTTAGAAAATGAAGGTAAATATCATTTATATTTAAGGATTTACATTATGTCATATTTATTGAAACTGTCCAACAAGTATTAAGACTAACCAGGGTATTGGCTTTTACAATAAAAGAGTGATATTAAAAATATAAAAATTTTATTTAAATATTTAGTTTAAATTAAGAATTCAAGCAGAAGATTCAATTCGAGTTTCATTTCAACTATCCCGTGATGATAATAATTATTCAGATTTAATCTACATCCAATAAAAGTAAAAGAGAAATAACAATTCTGTTCATTTAGCAATTTGTTTAAAACTATATTACAGTTATTCCTGTACAAATTATACTTTCCTTTATTATCTGCGACTTCTTACATCATTTGTTTCATTTGACAAACATTATACTGATTTACTTTGGAGTCATAATAAAATTCCTTCTTTTTCCAATTTTCATTTTCAATCTTAATCTTATCACCCTTTTAAACGAACTCATTTATTTACCTTACGTGAGCTTTACTATCATTCATATATTCTATTAGATGCGTTTCCTTTATTTACTTACCATTTCTCTCTTACATAGATTCAACCAATAAAGCAGAGTGACTCAAAAACAATTTAATTGGACGACTAACAACAGAAATTTAAATAACACTAGAACTAGGGCACTCTTTTGATGCCTGAAAAGGAAACTAACTTGTTAAATTAACACGCAATGACTGTGAAGTTTAAAATCTAAAAAGTTAGCTTAGGGATGATTAGCGAGACTGAGTGAATTGACTATTTATATTAACATTTAAGGCTTAAGTTGATTGAGCTGATTGAGCTGATTGAGCTGATTACAATTATTTACCTGGTTGTGAAGCTCCCATAACAATTATTAAATATTACTAAGAATAAATTATCTATTATAAAATATGGCTAATCATTTTACAAACAATTCAAATTTTATAAAATCTCTAATCTAGCAGCAGAAAATGATTGAAATTTTTTATAATTTATAATGCTATGTAAATAATATTCATTGATCTAATCTCAGCATTTAAAGTACTTCCTTCTTTAGCTATTTATACACAATATTATAATTTAATATTCTAATAAGTGCCTTGTTATAATTAAAAATATGTAAAAAACATTTGGCGTTAATCAGAATAGATTTATTGACTCTGAAACTAGATTTTTAAAACCCTCATTTTCAATTATATTAATAAATACCTAGTATGATAAGACAGGACAAGTTTCATCAATTATATAGTTCCTTATAATAAATAAAACTCTGATATTTTGTAGATTTACTAAATTTATTTCTGGTAAGATAACTTTCTGACAAATCTTTATGTTTCTGTGTGCAATTAAACAATAATGTATATATAAATCATTATGAACATATTTCCATGATTCATATTAAATCTTTGAATATCTCACAAAGCTACATTCAAACAAAATCTGAATAGGAGAACATAAGAATAAAAGAATAAATCAAATTCAATTGATGGATATTAAATAAAATTTCTAATCAGGGTAAAATTATTAAATAATCTGAGGATGAAAGGAAAAATCAATAATAAAATGTTAATTGTAATATTGATACAATCAGCGTTCTCCTTTACGTAATACTTGCCTATACAAAACCAATATATTGAAGCTCAGATGGTTTATGATCCCTTAAGGGCAGATGAATTTGGATTCGGATATGGAGCTTGGATGAGACACGGTCCATTAATGAAGATTGGACAAGTTGGAAGTATTTTATAAAACTAATCTAATGACAGCCTAGTCACGTATATAAAAGATGCAGACACCTAATAAATTCAGATGGTTGTATAATTATCTTCAGATTATGAAAATCTTATCATGAAAATTGAGGCCTATGTTTTTTCGAATACTTAGTCCCATCATATTCAGCATCAAATTGATCCTATGAAATTTGAAGGGCTGTGGTATATTTTCTATTTTTAATGCAAGCCAGCACTTTAAAAATGTTAATTTTTGTTCTCAGATTTTAATATAAATTAAACCATTTATGAAATAAATGAAGAATATCCTTTTAAATCATAAAATTTAAACATAATTGTTGGTGGAGGACTAAAACAAGATTCATTTTTATTGACATACTTCCCTGGAATAATGATGTATGAAACCTTTGATTAATAATACGGATGGTATGAAGATATAAATGCGGAATATTTTTTCTCATATGGAAGCTAGTATGATAGTTGTTTTGGACTTTAACAAGTATATGACGATATTTTCTTCAATAGAGATTCAAGTTTAAAATTTGATTAGAATTCATACAATGTTAATGGATATACTATTGTTGCATGGTATAAACTAGTATAAACATAATCTGTGGGGAATAATGTGAATATCATACGAGCAAATTAAAATGGGTATTAGGATTTTCTCAATTATATTGGTGGCAATGCATTTGGGTTTTAATTTAGCTGGGATGTAATGTAAAGCCAAGCTAAATTCATTTCGTATAGTTATTTGTTTCCTACAATCAATCTAAATATATAAAGCGGAGACCCTTTTCAAATAAACCAGATATTTGATTTGAAGGAAGATTTACAATAATGGGCATATCTATAATATTCTTTTAGTTTAAGAAATTATAAAATCTTATTTCAGATTTAATATCCAGAGAATAGTTATGAATATGTGAATGAAAATGCCCACCAATTTTCAAGGGCATTAACTACTTTATATATTGGAAACAATTATTATGATCAATCTAACTAGTAAGGTGTAGTTAAAGGTTTGCATTTTGACTTTTGTGAAGGCTAGGAGGAATTCGACTACTAGAGAAAGTGCGATGTTACTTGTGGAACTTGTTTTGGCCCTTATAACTACGAATGTTTATCTTGTTACCCTGGATCGAATCGATAATATTATTAAGAAGCTAATTCCTGTATTTGTTTCTTAGGCTACCTTGAGAGTGGATCCTGGCAGTGTTTTGGTTAGGATAGTTCATTAGTTTTGGTGAAAACTCGAACTTATGATTGTGAATGGGGGCAATTCACTTACAACAATAAATGCCTTCAATGGTATTTTATTTATAAAAATATCACTAGCCCCAATTTCGTAAATAACTCTGACATCAATTGTCTCGAATGCCTGTCTAATCCTAAAAATTGGATATATGATCCATATTGCTAAACAAGTTTCTAGTAGCAACATAAGGGTTCTAATGAAGTTTTTATTTAGACAGTGGAAACAAAAAAATAATATTATTTTTTGCAGAATGAATAGTTAATTGCAGTCTCGAATATAGCTCATCTTTGCTAGTACACCTCAAATGAGTGTTCAAATCATCAAATTTAGCATTTGGATTAAGCAACATTTGTTTAATGCTAACAAGCTTCTATTTTTTATGACAATCAATGCGTAGATTGTTACGACCCTTTTTGTGTGGTCTGCACACCAATATAGTTTAATATCCCATGTTCAGAATGCGTAAGTACTCATGTATTTGATATGAAATCACAATTATGCGAATGGTGGTTTCATCCTTGTTTTGGTAGTACATGTCCTTAATATTGTGGAGATAATTGCACATTTTGCAGTCATAACACTAGAAATTGCAAGGCTTGTATGGATGAATATTATGTTGGCTTTGATTACAAATGTCATGCATGCTCTATCAAATATTGCATTAAATGTTTTGAGTTTAATATGTATGATTTAAACGAAAATACTCTAAATTTTAGATTTAAATCAATCGATTCTTCATTTGTAAACGTTGGGTGTGTGGAATGTGGTGAGGGATTTATATATGATTTTGTCTTGCAAGATTGCAAGCCTCATAAATAATAAGATCCATGCTTACAATCATACATAAATATATATACAGTAGAAGTCTGTACACTAGAGAAAGGGTAGTAATTTAGCGGAATATCACCATAGATCTCTGACTGTACAATTTTACTAACAAACTGCTAAGTTTGTATCAAAGTTCTTGGAAAAATTTCTTGTGTTAAATGTCTTGATGGTTATTTTGCTGATAGTAGACTTGGAACATGCGTAAAATGCCAAGTGTAGAACGCAATTGGATGCGTTTAATTTAGCTATTAAGATTAAGACCAATCAATGGAGAACTATCAAGGATTTTTTCTTACCTTTAGAACAGATGGATTGATTTACAGTTCTTAAGTATGGTTTCCGAATATAGCTGCTACAAAATGTGTGTAGGGATTTGTGGTTCACAATAATCTTTGCCTGAAATACTGTGATTCAAATTGCAAAACATGCATCTATGATTAACTATTGCTATAATATGTATGTCAAGATTGTTATCCATAATATGGGTTTCAAATGTAAAGTTTAATTAATGGATAATGCACTAAATGCCCTTATCTATGTTAGGTTTGTTATCCAAGAACACAAGAAGCCATAAAAGTATTTATTAACTAAATTAGAACATAAATAATAAATTTATTTATACTGACCAAAATTAGTATGTTACTCATGCATGTGTTAAGTCTTATTAAAATTACCCTATTAATAGTACTTTATAGATTGCAAGGTATTTTGAAGATTAAATGGAACAAGGTAGTTTAGATATATTTGAGAATATCTATTTTTATTGCGATGATAATTATTTTGATTTTTTCATAGGGGCTTATAGATTTGAAGAATCGTAAAATTTGATAGATTTTTTAAACATCAGACAGCCAAATTCGTACACTCACAATATTTCATTGCTGAATTCTGGATTTCCTTGCTCTTTTAATTCTTTCCGTCAAGAAACAATTTTGAGAAAAAGAGTTTTTATTTTGCTGAAATAAATATTCTAAATAACTGGCTCCGATGACCTTTATAAATTTTAATAACAAAATTTCACTTTAAGCGGGTATGATCAAGTCAGAATGGAAAGATTCACTTTCTAATTTTAAGATTAATAAACTTTTGAATTGTTAGATGGTGAATATGTATAAATCATTATTAATTATTAGGAGTTTTATGTTAAAAATATGACATTCTCTAATGATCGATATTCTAGTATCAACACTAACATTAGAGTTCAAAACGCAACCCTGATAGTCTTCGAACTTACAAGATTTGAGTAGTACCATGTAGAAAATGCCATATTCTTGCATTTGGTATAACAAAATAATTTAGTTATTAATATGAACATGGTATCATTTCATGATTGTAACTTCACTAATTTTACTTTCTTTAAAACTAATCCTAATCTATAGAGTTTATAGATTCACTTAAAAAGTGTCACTTTTATTAATTGTAGTTTAATTAACTTTTAGTTCATAAATAATAATGTATTAGCGAATAATTATATTGAATTCGATACTATTGTAATTGAAGCCTGCACACTAACAAATACTCAAATGATTAGTTAAATTATAAATGGAAATCTTAAATTAATGAATCTACATATTTACCTGTCTAATTTAACTAACAGCTCCATTATAAGCTTAAATTCTAATTCTATGATAGATAATTTATTAATAGAAAGGTGCAACTTATATAATTCAAAGATTATAAGTTTGAATACTTTTGTAAGTTCATAGATTTAGATTGATATATAAATATCCAATATATCCATCTACAATATCACCTATGATTCATCAAGATTGATTGAATTGGATAGCTATAATTTTTTCAAATTTAATTTGATCTTAGATAACATTAATTTCAAATACAACTAGTTGATAAATACTGACTAGAACGTTTTCTAAGGATTTTGGGTAATAAGATGCTAGGATCTTTAAATATCAAATGTTTATATAATTAGAAAATTTTTAAACAACATCGAATTTATGTTAGTCAATGTCACCAATATAAAAATATATAATCTAAGCGTTACATCTGATGGAGGAAATTCGTCATCAAATGCATTAATAGCAGTTGACTAATTTCAAACCATTCATTTAGAAAATGTTATTGTCACCAATCAAGTGGTAGTTAATTAACCAATAATATTCATAACATCAGAATCCTAAATTTAACTATTTAGTATTCAACAAGAGATAATTTAATTTAGAAATATGACTTTTAGTTCAAATATACTTAAGAAAACAATAAAAGGGAAATTCGAAAGTATGATTTACATTATTTCCAATCACTACTAGTCAATAAACATTTAAGACATTCATTTTAAGAATAATTTAATAATAGAATAAATATAAAATAATTTAATAGATTCTAGTGGCCTTTTATTCGTATCATCATATTATTCTAATTTAGCTTTATCAAATATAAAATCATACAATGACACTATAATCAATACGACAAACACCTTATTTTATCTATAGGCATAAACAATATAATTAGATTTTTTGGAATCTTAGATGGTTAATTGGAAGATTTGGACCCAGTCTAGTATTGGTGTTATGATGCTTATTTCAAATATAGTAACTTTATAGAATGTTTATGTAAATTAGGTTAAATCATAAGTTACTGGCTTGATGAATATATAAACTGATTAATAAGGGATAATCAACATAAACAATATGACAATTCAAGGAATATAAACCTTAAATAACAATCCACTCTCTATTGATGAAGGTATAATATAAATAGATAATAAAATATCATCATTACAACTTAACATCACTAATATAATAATTTTTTCATCTGTTTTAGGAAGTGGAGGATTTCTAAGAATTAATTCTCAGAAAATGGAAAATAGCATAAATATATAGAATATTACAATAAACAATTTATATGCTTTCCAATGTTAGTTAATATGCATGGTCCTTAATAACTAAATTTAATATTAAAATGATCTTAATATCAAAAACATAACAATTATAAATGATATTGGATATGAATTTGATATGTTTAGAGATAATTAAGTAAATACTTACTTGAATGGTATTTATAATTTGATGAATATAAATAACTCAATCATTGAAGCTTCATACACGTATTATCAATTATAAATTTTATAGAAATATATCGATAGTCAATTTGTCTGTTTCTGGACCTCTTTTTGTTGGATATTTTTTGCTTACTAATATGCAAAATGTTATACTAAATCAAATTAAATTAGTGAATTCAGATATTATTTCTTCTAATCCTCTGTATTTCACTTTGAATAATGGTATAATTATATATTTATTAATTAGATATGAGTGCAAAATTCCTACTTAATAATATAATCATAAGTAATATAACTGTAAATCAACAGAAAAATAGGAGATTATTAGAGGAATAATCACTCTATGGGTACTCATTTATATAAATATCAAAAATTTAAAATCAACATTAATTCTAGATATAAAATTTGATTATCTAACAAATTAATTATAATACATGTTTGGATGGGTTTTTCGTCATAAATTTAGTTTAAGGTTAAAACATACACCTCAACATCGAAAATTTAATATTCAATAATAATAAATGTGGACTAGGTAATTGCATTATTATTAGTAACTCATAAATGAATGAAACTAATATATTGTATTTCATCAATAGCAAACTCTTTGAGAATTAAGCCAATCTAGGATTAATGCAGATTACCAATTTAAGTTTATCATTTGAGAATGTCACCTTTATCAAGAATAAAGCACTCACAAATGGTAGCACAATTACTTTCGATTCGAATTAATATTTTTGGAATAGTGTCTAAATTATTGAAAATTCTGGTATATAGAGTGGAGGGTTAATAACAAAAAGTACAGATTTTTTGAATTTGAAATAATCACAAATTAGCTTGCTTTTTAATATTGCTAAATAACAGCCAGATAACCTTTTATGTTTGGTTACAAATTTAATATTATTTTTTTAGAATGTCTAATTACAGCATATAAATACTTAAATAAATGACTAAACTATTAACACTCCTGATATCATAGGGTAGGGGTATTTATATTTTCCCAACATTGAGAATAATCTTAGCAGTTATTAAATATATGATTTATAAAAAGAAGAATATATAGATTCTAATCTAAAGTATGATTTGTATGCCTCAAATAAGTTTATGGAAATCTTTAGCTAATACTAAAATTCGTCATGCTAATTAGATATATTAAACAAAGAATTAAATACAACATATTCAGAAAATATACAATTGAGTAATTAGCCGGAAGGTTCGACATTTGATAACATTTATTTTAGGTCAAATCCTTATTCTAATTAATCAATGATGGTAGTAACAATTCAATGTGATTTCATTCAAAACTATAAATATATCTTGTATGCAAAATCTTTGCCTTGTTAGCTGGGAGAATACTATTTTAATCAGACATGCAAAACATGTGATTACATCTAAGGATATTATTCTGTGACATTCAATGCTACAAGTTGCACTAAAGCTGATACTTCACTTATTTTAAACAACACATCAAACAATTTGGAATTACAATAGTATTATTGGAGACCAACCAGATTAAGTCCTTATATAGAATATTGTCACTAAAACAAATTCAATTGTATAGGAGGTTGGAAGACAGGAGATTAATCTTGTTTAAAGGGACACTTAGGAGGGCTATGTGAATCATGTGACATCTACAACATTCGAGGAGATGGATAGTTTAGTTAAGATTATGGTGTCATTTGTGTTAGTTGTGGTTCATCAGCAATCCAGATCATAACTATTTTGGGTACTTTAATATGGACTCTGATATCTGCTTTTGTAACAGTTCGAAGTATCATTTAATCAAATTTAAAACTAAAATAATTAAAAAAAATGAATAGAAAATTCTTTCAAATTTTATTCAGATAAGATTAAGACTAATCCAGTACATTGCTAAAGATGGCTATCTATGATATGCAAATAATCTAAGCTATTTATACATTTCAAATCAACTTCTCCTTTAATATGTCATCCTTTAATGATTTTGTAAGTTATCCAATCGAAAGTGTAACTTATAACATTCAATGCAACTTAAGTTAAATTAGCGAAATACCCATTATATATTTACGAATAATTTGGATCCTTTTTATTTCAATATTTACGTTTATTTTATTCATCATGATCTACCTCTTTTTCATTTTAATAAAAAAATAAAAATATGAATCAGTTGTTATTTATACTTCTCTACTATACATGTTTGTGTATACTTAGCCCTACATAATGAGATAGTATAATTTATATTAATTCTTAGAGTCAGTTCGTTGGTGGCTTCTAGAACCATTAGCAATCTAAAATGGATATAAGGTAATGTTTCATATCGATATGATACAATAAACCATTATAAATGGATTGCAGGATTTGCTGTGCCAATAATCATCACATTTGGTGTCACTATACCTTTATTGTTTTTTATTTTATTGTTCAAGTATAGATAAAATCTTTATTTTGATGTTGTCAGAAATAAAATTGGATATCTTTATAACGAATATAGATAACACAGCTTCTATTGGGAAAATGTAAAGATACTCCACATGCAATTCATAATATTCATTTTAACTATATATTAAGACTAAATATAGCTCAAAGCATGCATCATCTATCTAATCTTTTTCTTTTACTTTTTCCTATAATAAAACTAGCAACCTTACAACCAAAGTAAGCTAAATAAATTCGATAATCAGATGATTTTTGTAATAGGTGTTTGTTTAATTTTATCTTAAGCAATCTATTCAGCTTAATAAGCAAACTTATTGGGTTTCAAGTAAGTATTGGAAATTATTTTAAACCTTTTGTTATTTTACATATATATAAACTTTTTAATTAGAATAGTATTTGCTGTCTTTTAAAGATTAGATTCACAAATTGATGCACTGAAGGATTTGATTAAAACGAAAGGAGCATTCTTAAGAAGAATTGCTCCTGGTGTTATGAGATATTTAACCAATCGAGCTCGATAGAAGGCTAGGGTTTTGCAACGATTCCAACTTATAAGAAACTATTTAATAGGTAGAGTAAAAGGAATGAAATAATATGAGAGGTAATTTGTTATTAAATTAATCAAAGTATATTAAGGAGTCAGCAAATAGATATTGTACAACCACCATTGATAGAGGTTAATTAAATTTAACTAAATACAATATTTCATGAAGAATAAGTATTATATTAATAATTGTAGATCTTGAGTCTAAATAGGAGTGTTGATGCACCAATAATAGAAAAATAAAAGCCATACCAATCAGTAAAATAGAATTGAAATATCATATATAATCATATTTTTATAAACACCCATTTCAACAACTAATTGGTGACTAAGATTGAGCAATTTTTTACTATAATTGTAGACAGAGTACTACATATTTTAATATACAATTTAATAATAGAAAATAAATATATATGAATTTAAATTTATGGCAAAATTTGTATATATTTCATTTTGCTAGTTATATCAATTAGTGTGGATTCGATTTAGAATTCTCTTTTTATTTTTATAATTTCCTTTAATGTTTCGAATATAACTATTTCAGTTTTTAGATAAGCTCATATATTTGAATGATGAAATTTGCCGTGAATATTGATGAAAGAAAACCCATTTGTAGAAATCCCATTAAAACGTAATCCAATTCAATTGGAAAGTAAATATAGATTAAAAATGACATGAAAGTTAGTACTAGAAATATTTCCTCTACTATCATTTAGTAATAATATGGACTTTGCTGAAAAGGCTGTCTAATTAATGACAGTATCATTAGAGTATGTGGAATCTGTATGATAAGTAGTTAGCATAATGGTAAATTTTTTAGAAAAACTATACAAAATATATATAAACAAGGATCCAATAGCCTTAATAAGTTAAACACCCTATTACCAAGTTAAATTTTTTTATTTTTTAATTTCAAATAGAGCTATCTTATATAATGCATAAAAAATCCTATTGCAAGGGTTAAATTTACAAGACCATATTTTGTAGTAAAATTTAAACTAATGAGTTATAGAGAAATGAAGAAAAAAATGTTATATTCAAAAGCTAAATATAATTCTTAATATCCCTTTGAATTGGTTTCAACAAAAAGCTTACGTGAATACAATTCTAACCAGACTAATATTTTATGTGAGGTAGAATTAATAGAGTGTATATTTTTGTAATATCTTTTGTAAATAAGCTTCTTAATAACCGATGCTTGAAACTAAAAATATTTCATTAAAACATAACAAGCAATAAGATTAATTAAAAATGGCAATATATTAATGATAAAACTTTCTTTCTTTTTGAATTAATTTAGCTCTTTAACAGGTTCTATATATTAAATTACTGCTTGAGGTAATAAATTGGATATTTCTATAAGTTTAGTGAAATCTATGTTATTGATTAAGTTTAAGTCTTCAAGTTAAATCAAAAACTCCATATAATTTGGTGGAAATTAAACATCAATATATTTAATGAAAGAAACTATATTGTTTACCCTTACCATTTTTGATGATTGACCTATTCCAAAAATAAATATACTCAAAATTAGTAATACCAATGTTACTTAAATTTGATATGATGCCTGCTTATTTACAGATTGTGTTGTTTCTTTTTGTTAGGAAGTCATACGTATTATATTTTGAAATGAATAATTTATGGTGTTGACATTTAATGGCTATTTCATTCCGTTTTGTATGTTTCCATTAATAATGAATCTTAAAACAATCAAGTCTACTGATTAATTGAAATTAATCGTACAATTAATCTGAAGAATTTATTATTATTATGAACTCTTAAGATATGTTGAATTATATATAAATATATCTTGATTGATGTAATCTGATTCTATGTAAAATTCCAAGTTTGTAAAATGTATCATTTCACTCGATTATATTTAGATGAAATAGGAATCGGATGAAAGTGGATGAATTTATTTAAAAAATACTTTAAGTCTATTTGATAAGCATATTGATTGTTATTCGATTTCAAAGCAATAATGTTTAGGCTCAATCTAACAACTTTAATTGCAGCCATCCCCTTCCAAAAGATTCCCGTCATCACATTCCTCTAAAAGTGTTTTGATTCCATCCCCGCATTGTGGTATACATTGGTTATTTTCTAAGTAGGTTCCAATACTACATTCCTAGCAATGCCAATTTTAATCAGGGATCTAACTATCAATTGCACACGTCAAGCATTAGTTAGATGTATTAATGCATGTTTAGCATTATTGAGAACATCTAATGCAATTGTTATTATTAAGAAAATAACCATCATGACATTTATAACAATTTAATTAGTCGCATTATAGACAATTTAATTAACATTAAAAGCAAATTGACTTTTGTCTTACCACATTAATACACTAGTATTTTGGATCGATTAAACACTATGAGCAGCCATCTCTCTAAATTTTATTACCATCATCACATTCCTCATAAGGAGACCAAAGACCATCAGAGCAATCTAAAACCTTGCATTAATTATTAAACTTCCCTGATTCACTTTGACATGATAAGCATGTGTTCCTTTCTAAATAGAATCCCTACACGCAAACACATTTACCTTCAATTAGAATCTGATTAGGCCAACATTCTAAACAATTTTCTGATCCATCACATGCCTTACAACGAGAATCACAGGCTTAAATTACTTATTATATGATACATTTGCAATAATCATCTTCTGACTCATAATACCCTTATAAGCAGATACACTAGTTCTATATGTCATCAAAGTATCTATTGAATGCGCAACTTAAACATTAAATCCCATCTGCACACTCGGCACAACTTGAATCGCACTCTATTTTATTACTAAATTAATACTTGTGCAAAGATTATTATTGTTGAAATACCCAGATATGCAAAAGCATTCATTATTTTAACTTAAATAGCTGTTTAAGCCGCAAGATTTGCATTAATTTGTATTAGGGCCATAGCATGTATCGCAAGATGGCGAACACACTAGTAAAAATTATAAATACATCTACAGATGTTATTTTAGTTCTAATCTATATTTGAACTGGTATCTAGAAACCTGTTACCAGTGCAAATACAGTCATTGTTTACTAACGTTTTAAATTGAATAGGATTGCATGAAGTACAATTAGTTTTTATTTTGAAACAATTTCCACAATTTAATGAGCATTCTATGATAATTATAAATCATACAGTCACATTCATTGGTTGAGTTTAGGTAGTATCCATCCTCAAGGCAATTACAAAAGGAATAATCCTTGCTGCATGATGTGATATAGGAGGTGTAAAAGTCACATGACTATACATTATTATAACATTATTAGGCTAAAAATAACACAATGCCTCTAATATTAGTTATCTTATGGGTATTAAAGATTTAATAAGTGGTACTATTCCTATATTTTTGTCTTATCTAAAATCCTAATCCCTGAGAGGATATTAATCCATGTATAATAACCAGTTATTGTACAGATTTAGGAATATTGCTAAAATTTACAACTGCAGTATGATTAGGGCTATCGAATAAATGAGAGACGAAGTTATTTTGAATCATTTTCAGAGCCAATTAATAGCCCGTTGATTTAACATTATAAATTGTGTCAGTAATCTTTTTTATTTGTATAGAGAAATCCTCCTCGTCTTCTAAATTATTCACATTATTATTCAAAGCAGAAAGGTTAGGAATTGTTATAAAAGGCACGTTATTTTTAAGTATCGGACCAATAATTCTAGTCATAAATATTTGTGGAAGATACGACTGACTGGGGAGTAAATTTATAATTTCCTACAGAACTTATCCAATTTAATTAATAATATTCTGCATTTGTGCATTTTATCATTATTACAAAACCAGTAAGTGAAAGATTTTATCTCGTACTATACAAATATTAGATAGTTCTATCGACTGATTTAAAACCAGAATAAACCATTTCTATTGATGGAATAGAATTCTTGTAGGGCCTATCAAATAGAATAGTAGTATAAGTGTCATTCGTACTTGTACACCATGTCTAAACGAATCCACTTTGTGTTTAAATTTCTGGAAAGTACTCTAAATGATAAAATAATACAAATGTACTTCTACAATTTGGAGAAACTCCATCATCAAAATATCCTGCTGGGCACTTGCAATAAGGAGGTTCAAATCTAATTCCATTACATTGCAGACAATTCAAGGGATCTGTTGGAGAACAAGTAGAACAAATGGGATTGCATAATCTTAAACATTAATTGTGTGATTAAACAAACTATGTCAAAATGGTTGATGAAGTGCATTATAATTTGCAACTATGTTCTAGTGTTAGAACATATCCACTAATACATTGAATGCACCTATCATTTAAATAAAACTTGCATAAAGAGTCTATAATTTGCTAATCATCAAAAAAGAACCCTAGATATAATCTCATTTGAAATACCTTTATGTATTAGCCTGATGAAAATTAATCTAAATATAATAATTTAATACTCTATAACGATCCTATATACAAATCACCATTTCCTGATTTGAAGACTGAGGATGACGTATAATATGTGAAAATTGTTGGTTCAATTAATTATAAAATCCCTTCATTTGACAATTATATAAAACATAATTAAAAATATTTAAGGCTCTTCTCTAAATTATGGATCACTCCTATACATATGTGAATCATTTGGTGTTAAATCAGATCATATTAAATTGTTTATCCATTCAGTTTTACACCTATTGATTAACTACCATTTAAGAAAATTAAGAGTTAATAGTTATTTAAGTAGGTGTAGTTAAATAAAGTTATGCTTGATGAAAATATTTGTGATGATTCAAGTCTAAATTCAATCGAGTATGTTTCTCTATTCAAATTTGGGTCCTTAATATAAATAAACTAGGAGCTGTTGAATAGTAGGCTATTTTCAATTAAATAGGGATCATTATCGTCCCAGTTAAATTTCTGTCCTAGTTTGTTAACCAGTTCATACTAGCTATAATCCACTGTTATATTATGCTACTTTAACTCTTAAATATTTATGTCCAGAATAGCTTCAGGTTACAGCATGTTTTATATGAGGTAGGCCTTTAAGGAGCTGAATCCCTTATACAAAGTGATACCATAACCAATCCCTCTCCAATAATTTGCAGAATCTTTTAAGAAAAAATTAAATGTAGGCATCTGTGGAATAGTTAGCTGGATTGCTACATTAGTACACCATTAGTAATCACATATGCCGACATCTTTAAATATATAAAATAGATACGTGTATTGTTCACAATAACTTAATACCAGCTGCTTGGGTTTAAAAAAAAACTTTGATTACTATTTATGGTAAATTCAACCTATGTCGGAGTTCCATACATAGCCGCAATACTCAAATAAGTATTTGAGCTCTCCATGATGGAAAAAATATATTATTCTTATGGAGCACTGGCCATTTATATATAAACTAGGGTTATTATTCAAATATTACATGACAATTAAAATGGTTAGCCTGTCAATTCTCCGAAGCTTTCTACTCCATATTTATATACATTAGTTGTGTAATCACCTATATTGCAAAGCACACCTTAACAAATAAAGCTATTTTTTAGTTACTTCTTACTTATCCTCTAGATTATACACTTGGCAATCTATCACCTTAAATACAAGGGATATTAAGATAAAAACCATAAATAATTAATAGATGAAGAATTTGGAGATTGTTTATTTTTTCATTAAAATTTATTCGACATATTATTTAAATAAATATTATTTATTTTGAAATAAACCTCATTATAATGTGTATGTTTAAATTCTTAATACAGAATAACAAGTATGTTGATGGATGAATTCTTGTTTAATATTGGTTATAATAACTTGCGAATCGGGCCTTTTTATTTATAAACATTGTCTCAATAATATATTTTAAAAATTGAAATTTACTTCAATATATATTTAATTGTCTTACATATTATATTAAATATTAATACTACATTAATGATTGACTTCTTTAGTTGGATAAGGTCTCTAACATGTATTCTTATCCTCCTCCATTATGTTGAACACAATAAAGCCATCTGGTCTGGTGGGTTTAAGAGATTAGAGTTTGACAGTAGCCAATAAACAAGTATGAAAACAAGTTTCCTTCCTCTGATTAACTATCCTGTATGAATGATCCTTAGGATGTATATGATTTTTAGCATAATAAATTCCAGACCCCATATGCAATCCTAACAATAATTAATTAAGGAGGATTAAGCTAAAACAGTAAAAGGCATACTTTTTACCCGAATACTTCATTTAGTGCTAGAAGTCTAATCCAGCCATACATATCTTTTAATTCATTAATAAAAAAAAGAATTAGTCATTTTGATAAGTTTTATTTTTTTTCATGAAAAACTTTCATACAAAAAAATATAAGCTTCCATTTTTTAAAATATGTATCCATCAAATGAAGTCAAAAAATATCTTTATTTTGTATTCTTCATCTGTTTTATTAAATTTACCTTTACCATGAAGTCAATCCAATAATTCAGCTAATCTTAATAATTATTTAATTTCATTTCTTTACCCATAAACAACATGAAAGTTGTCCATAAAATAAGAAGAATTCTATAAATTTATTATATTATTACTACCAAATTATTATGGAGTTCTATTGGTTAATGTTGAAAATAAGATAAGTAAAATGCGAATTGTTTCTATGAAAAATCATAAGAATCTATACACAAAATTGTTTGATTTTTAACTAATCTATTTACAATAAAATATCTATAGAAATCATTATAGTATTTAACAGGTAAATTTATTAAACCGAACTTTTATAAACTTATATGAAAGAATAAGTAATATATGTTAAATAGAATTAAATTATGATAAGTTTAATTGAATATTTCCTTTATTAACAGAATATAAATATTATTATAGAGTTATTAAATTTCATGAATGATTTCAAATGCACGAGAGCTGATCACTGTGATTTATAAATTCAAGGCTCTTGTGAGAATGTCAATTGTTTATAACAATATAGAAGAGTTTGTCTGAAATGTATTCCTCTCCATAGAATAAATGACAAAGAATTCATAGAGAGCGACATCAAAACGAGTGATGATATTACGAATATTTTTAACTTGTACGGAAATAAGAAAAGAGAAATGTTGAATGATATATTCTTGTAGTGCAAAATCTAGAATGTTATATTAATCACAGAAATCATTGAATTTATAAATAATTGGTCCTTAAGATAATAAATATTAATGAAAATCCAGGATGAATTGCAATAATTTGAGTAGCAATAGTGGAGCAAACTCAACATCGAAAAATACATATATGATGAAAACAGCAATCAAGGAATCTATAAATATTTGTAAAATATAGAAGATTAGTTTATCAAAATCTAAAATATGATGGATGATTATATAAAATAAATAGTATCTACAAACTAATAAAATGAGCCTCAAACGGAAAATTTAATATAGAACCTTTTTCAGAATACCTTATAGTTACTCAGGGATTACCAAAATAACACTTTTTAAAGATTATTAGGAAGTAATATAATATTTAAAAAGATAAATTATTCAAGGAGAAAGGGAAAAATGAGAATCCGTACGTTAGCATTTTTGAAATATTGATGAAATAAGGTAAATATAGTAAAATATATGATAGGATATAATCTAAGTTCTAATGTGCCTATTAATTAGTTCAACTAAGTTAGAAATTCCTTTTTGACTAAAATTAAAGACTACGAAAACTATTATTTGTAAGGTATATCATCCGATTAATTTAAAGCTTTTTCAATAGTTTATTCAATCGATTCACAAAAGCATTTAGATTAGTCATATGATCTGATAACAAGATCAATAGAATTAAATAATAAATATGCCAAAGCTTAATACCTAAAAGGTATAAAATGTGATTTTATTTAATAAGGAATCATTTAATTTGACAAAAAACAATTTGAAGATGCGATAAAATCTTTCAATTAGTGCATAAAGCTTGATAGTGAGTACTATGATGCTTATAATGCTTTAGGTAGATTATTTATGTAAAAAAAGGAAATACATATAAAAATTTAAAAAGATATTTAGAAGCCAAAAAGAGTTATGATTAAGCATTATAACTTAATCCTTAATCCATTAAATCAATTATTGGAAAAGGTGAGTAATATTTGATAATTAGCTGATGTATTTAATGCTTAAGGAATCTATAAAGAAGCCATCGAGTTATATGATCAAGCCATTAAATTAGATTCAAAGAATCCAAAATCATATTGTGCAAAAGGTTATTTTAATCTCTATGTAAGGAATGGCATTACATAATATGCAGTAATATTAGTAAGCAATAGAGACCTACAATATGGCCCTTAATATTATTTAAGAAACTAAAAATGATTAAGCTATTTATCTGAAAAAAATGACACATATTTATTATAATAAAGGGCTATCTCTTTAAAATTCAAGCAAATATGCTGAAGCTATTGATATGTTTAACATTGAAATCCAATTAAATCCACTTCATATTGCAGCATATGATGAAAAAGGTGTCCTATTTTATAATATTATAAAGGAAAATCTCTCTAAAAACAATAGAAATTTAAGGAGGCCTTAATTGTTTATGATACGATTATAAAGATAGCTCCAAACGATTTGATTGGATATATAACCAAAGGTAATGAGTTTAATTCATTTTATAGGGGAAATATTTCTTTAATTGAAAAAGCCACAAGAAGCAAAAAATTATTTCCAATAATGCATTCAAATAGACCCTAATAATGTCATCGCATAAAGCAGATTGTAACAACTCTGAAATATATATTATTAATTTTCAAATAAAATCAATAAATAAATCAAACTAAACTAAACTAAACTAAATTATTTTTTTCTAAATGATTAAAAATTCAAAGAGATATGGAAAATCTAAAAGAAGAAATAGAGAAATCAAGCAATTATAATTATTATATATATCATAAATCTCAAATATGTTGCAAAGGATGTTGTATAAAGGGCTTAGACCATAACTAACCCTGGCTGGTTGCATTGGCAATACGGGTAACTAGTTGAAGTACTTGCCCTATATTAACATTATTGATTGTCATAAACAAGAGAATAACCCGATGTGCCTGATTGAACTTAATAGCATATCAGGCTGGAAACTCCTGAGGATCCAAGCAATGTTTTTTCATATGTGAATGGAGGCACTTGGGTTTGATAGTAAAACTCAGATGTGGGTGGGTAGTAAATGTTGCCACTTTTATCCATAAAATTACAGTATGTAGGAGTAGAATTGAATGTAAATGTTGAATTAGTAAATGAGCTTAATGCAGTTGTATTGATGGCCATTACAATTTTATATTATATTAACACTGATCTCCATTTATATTCGCATTGTGCTGCGCTAAAGTTGCCATATCCAAAAGTCATGTTTGTTAAGTTGTCTTATATAATAAAATAAATTACAAGTTGATCTCCATTTCTAAATATACCCGGAATAATATTAGGATTGGAAGGTGTATGGTAATCCCAGAGGGTCCAAATATATCATTTTGAACATCAGTTATCGAATTGTCTCAATCTGATTCATTTATAAAGTCTGATAATTTGCAGTCTCACTTGTCTTGAGTATCAGAGGAGTCAAATAGTTAACTATTTTCATGTACCAATACATTTCTGACTAATAGTTATTACTCGATGCTTGCGTTTAGGCTATTGACTATATTTGCAAAATTTATTTCTATGTTAATGACACAGTCGAGTTAGCTACAAATGATTGATCCCATGCATACTTAACTAATTCATAAAGTTGAGGAATCGAAAATCATAAATTTAAAAATATATTACGAATTGAGAAGTGTTTCATCAGCACCTGATGTGTATTGAGAGTAAACTGTAGTATTCTCTGATGACGATAACAAGCAAGTTCTTCCATAGTTCGCTGTGGCTGTGCACAAGCAGAAATTGGATGTAGCATTGCATCCTTTGGCTTAAGCACTGCACATGCAACACGAAGTTTAAGCTGCCTCAGTTCCACAGATTGTTGGAAAAGGCTTTTAAAAACAAATATTCGTAAATAGATACCCCTAGTTATGCTTTATATGCAATTAATCCTGAATGAACGACTTGAACAAATATAAAATATAAAAACATATAATTCATTAAACATAAATTATTTCTCCTTATTAGATAGTCCTAGTTGCTTTAATAAGGTATTTTCCATAATTAAACGTTGTTTCGGCATTAATCTTTTCATTTGAAGGTGCAAAATAGCTAAAAAAGGTATTTGACAATTTATTTAGATATAAATATAGGTTGTTAGCAAAAATGGATTTTCTTTCTGATTGAATTTGTTCCTAATAGTACTTTCCTCTGCACTCTAATATAATTTCATTATATTTGATTTTCTCCTTAGCATATACTTTACCATCCTATATAGATATTTTCAAATAATCCGATTTGCAAATATAATCCTTTGGAGATAAATCTTATTATTTGTATTAATCCCACTTTTTATAAAATTCATCAAAGTTGTTCATTTCTGCTCTTTGATCATAAAATGATTTCCAATATTCATATGAGTAACTAAAGTGAAGCTCATCACCTGCTTTAATGTCAGTTAGAGCTCGTAAATATGCTTTATCTTCTATGCAATCAAGATAGATATTATAATTCTTTCCAGGGTGATTGGGAAATCTCTGTTCCTATTAAATCATTCTTATCTATTGATCATTTAATCCATCAAATATAATAATGTCATTTATTCTTGAGGCCAAACCTCTGCCAATTACTGAATATTTTTCATTTATTTGAACCATCTTGTCTTCAAGCATAAATTGAGGGGCCCAACATAATTTAGAACTTATTACTTAATATGAGTATATTATTACTATATCCTCGATATTCTACAATGAACTACCCTGCCTTGAGATCTGTTTTGGCAAAAACTCCTAAACCAGAATTAGGGATAAGGCTTTCTCTTACATCTAAGTATAAATAATCAGATTTCATAAATAAAATAAATTTGTTTGAATGTAATTCATTTAATTATGAAAGGAGGGTAATAAAACTAAGATAATACAACTTGATAATTAATAATCACCATATTCTTGCGCCTTGCACAATTTATATTACAATTTCATCCTGTAAAAAGTAATAGATCAGATTTATCACTGGATTAAAAGGATCAATTCTTAATTCTTCACAATATTCGAAAGCCAATTTTAACTTAACATACTAGATCACTATTTCCAAAGGTCCATATACTAAAATAAGAGAAATGACAGTTTATGCAATTAAAACAACTTGTTCAATTTGAGTAATTTATATAACTTGTTCTTGTTCGGAACTAATTTATTTTATTATAAATACTTATTTACAATAAAGTTCAAAGATATAATTCCAATGTTTATTAAAATTGCAAAACAATACCCAAACATTCTAAGTGCTTATGGTCCATTAAAGAATCCTTCTAATACTTTAACACCAATTTAAAAAAACCCTTAAATAAATACTGACATTCCGAATGATATGAAATGATTCTTTATAATTACGTTAAAAATATGAATTAAGGTTAGAAGTAAATTAATATTAATGGATGTCAGGATGAATCTAGCCATAAAACTTAAATGAACATAATTAACTTGAACCAATCTTGTTAATTCATGCAAATAATAAATGTTAGTTCTAAATATCAAAGTAGACATTCTGGGTAATTGGGTCAACCCGAGTGGTTCTTCTTATTTTTAACTGTCCAGTCTTTATTAAATTTTGTCTAGATAAATCTCTTGATCTCGTATTTTTATTATCGCCCATATACTAACTAAAAGTATTGAGATCATAATTATCACTATTATGGTTATGTTCTGATAGAGGATTATGTTAATTTATTCCTCCAGATTTATGGATGGCACCAAAGGAGCAATTTACTTTTCTGTTTTGTTGGTCTCATAGATGATCATAACAGTTAATGGATATAATTTATCGCAATAACACTAATATTAAATTTACCCATTTTTGTCGATAAAGTTTTCAATTTAACAACCATTGTGCACCCATTCCTAATCTATTAATTGGGAACAAACAAATTAGTGTGTGTTTGTTAAATCAATTTTTGAACTATCAGAATTACATTTATCCAACTTAACACCCATATTGAATGCTAATTTACCTTGATATACCTTAACCATTTTGGTCATCTAATTAATGTTATCAACATATAATTAGGGATCCAGCATTGCAGACTCAAAATACGGAACAATTGCTTTTTCATATATGGAGTTATTAGTTTCAGTTCTATTTAATTATAATGAGCCATTCTTTAATAAACATAAATGATTACCTTAAATTGTTTTTAAAACTATTCAGTATAATAATACTTGTTGCTTTTATACTTTACTAGCTAAATATACCTATTGATTCTGAAATTAGATAAATCTAAATCCTCAAAGTCGACTTATTTGTTAATAATGTAGCTCTAAAATCTTTTCTATCCTATCCTAAAAAAGATATAGATTTATTTTTACTTTGACACCTATAACCCAAAACCACTTGTTGATAATATAATTCCATCTGTGTCTAATATTAAATTTGATCTAAAGCTTTCCATAAGTGAATCGATTAGGTTACTTATGATAATTTACTAATCATGAACGTTAATAAAAAGGCTTCCTAAAATACGAAGGTAGCTTATCCTTAACTCAACATTTTATTGTAAACTAATAAACTAAAAAATTAAAATACCTTCTTTAGGTCTAATCATCACCTATATCAAAAGTAAGTAAACTGTCTTAAGTTAGATTATTATTTTATTCTATCGCCCTGTAAATTTGTGTTTTTAACTGTGAAATTTATTTTATTACTTCATCTGAGTCTGAATTATTTTGTTAAACCTATTTTAAATAGGCGACTTGAATCTAATTGTTTAATGGGTTGTAACATATTTATGAACTTTAATCTGATTCTAATTATCTCGAAGATGTATTTAAGTTTAATTCAAATATCTTTGACAGCGTGTTTGAGATTCTTGATTTGAGAATTGAGTTAGCCGACTTTAATAGCTAGTCAAAAAGCAAAGGAGATATCTTAGATAATTAGGAGATAATTGCTTTTTTGCAGTCCATTAAAATTTTATTTTGATTTAACTTTAAAAGCTCTAATGCCGAAATTATCAATAATTGCGTATCAGCTGTATCAATTGCAAGCTCTGAAACCAACTGCTTGCATTTAGTAGTTGCGTTTTCTTGCTCATTATCGAGCTACCACTGATCATAAAATGACTTTGATTAAATTTATTAAGTTAGGTTTACCCATGAGCCTAAAGAGTCTGAAACAGTTAATAAAATGGTGAGATTACCTGATTGTAATCGAGTCTTAAACGTTTAGACAGATGTAAAATCTTACAGAATTATCAAATTTTCTTAACGGCCAGATAGTATGTCTTGTTCATATAATTGATGAGATTCATAATAGGCGTATCTGTATTAAAGAGGAGAGTCTTTGTCTTTTGAGTTTGTAATTCGTATTGTAAATTATGTGAAAAGTGCATCTCCCAGCTATGGGAATATTGTAATAATTGAGTTAACTGGAGGCATGTTCACATTTAATGTTACAGAAGAAGTTTAAGGCATTAGATATTTGATATCGTGAGCTTAAAATCTTAATGATATCTGATTTATGAAATTGAATTTCTAGAACCCTTCCCAAATTGTTATTTCTACCATTTAATTTGGGATGCTCTTAACAAAGACCGTTTCATAATTATAAATTATAGCAACGCTAAAATCTAAATCTGATAGAATTTGATTCTTATCAATCATAATCTCAAATGATAACTTCTCATTAACATTCACATCTCTTATTTTATATCCTACAGGATATGAAACATTGATTGAGGGGAGTTCTTCATCTAATAAAATAATACTAGCCTAAGTAGATGCCTTTAGCTCCTGTTTTTGACAACTTACCTTAAATAATAAGACTGTGAATGGTTTAAATAATCTAGCACCGATTTACTGAATATTTGAAGTTTTGTTTATGTGAATTGTCTGATTGTTCTAATCAGCACAAGGTCGATTGGAATTTTATAAATCTAAACACTCGACTGAAAGGATGATATCAGGGTCTTGATTCCATTCAGATTATAAATCTGGATCTTTTGCCTAGATTTCTACAGTAAAGGCTTTTAAATAATTTTGTATCTTTGAGCCTCCAACAATCTAGACCATCAATGGTGATCTTTCAATCTAAAAAGTATATTGTGCTGTAACCTCCTTATTAGTCTCAATATCCTATAACCTCGACATTATTGAATAATTTGTGTTCAGGGATAAAATTCTGGCTGGAATTATAGAGGAAATCAGGCCCTCTGATTGTTCTATATTAAAAAGAGACTGCTGAAATTATATAGGATTTGAATTTGAAGGATATCTTAATTCTACCACCTCCTCAAATTAAATTTAAACAGCATTATTTAAAGATTTAGATTGACCCTGTGTGCATACTGTATTAGAAAAATAAGCCATGACCTTTATTGGAGCCCATGAGATAAAAGACTTCTTTATCATTTTAAATTGAAGCTAAGGCACACTTGCACTCAGAGTTTAAAATTATACAACAGTTGAGTCATTCTGACCCAAAAAATTTGTATATGCTATGATAATTTCAATATCTGAATTTTCTTAAACTTATCCTTGCTCGATGGTCAATGTTTAAAATTACAATTAATTTGCTATATCGATGGCAGGAATATTTAATGAAGATTACCATTTTAATTGTAAATTTCTCTGACCATTCACGTATTATTAAGATATTTGTATTTCTATAGGTTGGCAAGGAGATACAGGGACCTAAGGATAGTTTACTGTTATTTTAGGCTTTAACTCTTAAGATGGAGGCTATAATTATTAGTTTAAAATCAAGCTCAAAGGAGTTGTGCATTAAGTGTGCATTAAAATCTCCGTATTAAATTAGATTTCATCTCCAATCATTATAGCAGCCCCACTTCCTAAACTCACTATCAATCGATTCTAGTCTATCCTACAAAATGGGGATTCTCCTATCAATTTTAAACTTTCTTCTGCAATCAAATATTAGCAATAAGCTTATTTGTCAACCTATGTGGGAAAATTGAATTGCAGGTAAAATTCAAACGTATAAACCAATTAATCTAAATCATCAGAAAATATTCCTTATACAACAGCCACATCACAATCTATAAATAAATTATAAGTTATACTTGAACAATAAGGTGTAAACGTGTAAGATATTGAATCGATAGGGCAAATACAGGTTTTTAAATTTTGAATTCTATTGGCAGCACAATCGATGCATCCGTTGAAATCGCATTTTCCACAATATTGATCACATTCCTAACATTCTGGGTCAATGTAATTATCGTAATAATGTTCTTTACAAAGACAGTTTGGAGGATTTAGTCTATCGGAAGCGCAAGTTATGCAGTTCAGGGGGTCTTCGATACAAGTTGCACATTTATAGCTACATGATTAGCATAAGGGCAAATTTTCCTCATAATATCCATCTTAACACTAACACTATTTGCCGATTCTATCTGGTTTACAAGTGATGCAATTTTTTGAACTCTTTTAACAATCCAAACAATTTATAGAACATTTTTGACATTTTTTTTATTCGTCTTCAAAATAGCCTTATCTGCAATCACATTTTGGAGCTGATAGTCTACTCACAACAGACTCACAAATTAAGCAATTTTCGGAATCATTCTCGCATGTCAAACATTTAGGGCCACATTCTATATTATTATATATAAATTACTCTAACAAATTATCTAAATTCCATCATCAAAATAACCATCATTACAATTACAGACAGGAGAAATATTATCCCTGAAAAAACCTGGGTTAATGTAGCAATGAGTGCAATTGTTTGAATTTCCTAAGCAATTGAGACATCTGTATGAGCACTCTATATTTTACATAAAAAATTTACTCTTGCATATATTTGTTCCATCGTCATAAAACCCTTACAAACAAGGACATTTGTTTTGATTATAGCTCAGATCCACCCTAAATGTTTTGCTGATATCGCAAGATGTACACTTTTGTTATGATTGAATGCAAGTTACACATGATGGGTCGCATTCTAAATCAAATTATATTAGTACTTTAACATATTTTATCACTATCTTCAAAATACCCCTTTAAACATTGACAGACTGATCCAATCAGATCCCTTAACTAACTTAAATCACATGAGGTGCAAGTTTTGTTTTCTGTTTTACATGTCAAACATGAGGAGTCACATGGGAAGCAGTTGTTTGCACCAATATCATAAAATCCATCATTACAAAGGCACTTTGATGAAGATAAAGTTCTTTTTGTATTTAGGTCACATGATAGGCACTAAGTTGCCGAAGAACATGTTTAGCAAGAGTAATTGCAAGGCTAGCATTTTCCTGCTCCATCCTCATAAGAATGCGATAAGCATCTACATTCATCCAGGACCAATGTTCGATCGATGTTGCATGATGTGCACTTAGCAGGGGTAGTTGAACAAGTTAAGCAGGTTTTTGAGCATTAGTAACAATTATTATTCAAATCTGTTGAATATCCATTTTTGCAGACACACTTACCTGAACTTAAAATTTTATTTTAGGTCGAACTACAATTTGTACAAGTTGTAGAATTCAGAATGCAATTCTAGCAATTACTGTCACAAGCCTTACACTACTTTACATCGTTTTCAAAATATCCGTCTATACAATTACATAATTTATTGCTTAATATTCTAAATTTAGTCGAATCACAAGTCAAGCATTCAGCAGGTGTATTAGTGCAGGTTTAACAACGAGTATCACAACTAAAACATAATAATACTCCTTAGTCAATAGTTCCAAATTAACAAGGACAAGTATTTAGATTTAAAAATCTATAATTTTAATTATCACAGGAAGTGCAATTAGTCGACGTTGTAATACAGGTCTAACAAGTAAAATGACACTCTATGATTATAATATAAATGGAATACATTTGCAAGTTAGAGTACCATCATCATAAAATCCGAAGTTGCATTCACATTTTCCTTAATCTAAAGTTCTTTTCAGTAAGGGATCGCATACTGTGCATCTTGTGCTGCTGATTTAACACTCTAAACATAAAGTGCTACACTTCTAACAAACCTCATTGTCAGCATCATAATATGATAATTAGCAAACGCATTATTAACCAGATAGAACTCTATTCTACCCACCTACACATGAAGTGCATTGATTTTGATTAACTTGGCAAGTCTAGCAGGTTGAAGAGCAAGGTTAGCACAATTAGTTTTAGGAATCATCAAAATACTAGTCTGGACAAACGCACTCTTGATAAGATAGTGATCTCAGAGTCGAAATGAAGTCGGGACATTATATGCAATCATTTTTTGTTGGTCCAGAACATTGTAAACAAGCGTAATAACATATCTAACAAATTCCATTACCAGTGTCATAATAACCAGATATACATTCGCATTTATAGTTAAATTAGTTATATGTCCTATTAGATCCAACTAGACATGATAAACATATATCTGCTTAATTAGTACATGTTGCGCAAGTAATGTCACATTCTGATTTTATATTATTAATTTACTTTCACACAGTATTTCACCTGAATCAAAGTAGCCTTCAGGGCAATCACAACTTTATGATTTGGTGTTTAGTGTTCTCAAACTACCTGAAGGACATGATGTGCATAAATTTTTTTGACCTGCACACGTTTCACATGATAAATTGCACCTCATACAAATACCTTCTCCATTATCGATATATTTAGGTTTGCATTAGCATTGAGTGGAGTATGGCACTCTAAAATCTAAATCACTGCATGTTAGGCATTAATTATATTCTGTGCCATAACATGTATTACATGAATAATGGCAAGCTTATGTTTAATATGATTAATACGGACACATTCTGGATCTTGCATATTATCGTAATAGCTGAGGTATTGTGTACCATATCTGACACCACATTTGCATTTGTTCCCCTCTAATACTCTAAACTATTCAGGATTACATGAAGTACAATTACTTGCTGAATCCACACATCCCAAACAATATGAGGAACAAGCTAATGTGTATAAATAAAACAATACCTGCACATTCTGGTGTCTTAATCTCATAATATTACAATTTGCATAAACAGTAAGTACCACTATCGTCTGTATTAATAATCCTATTTGATGCATCATCACAAATAGTACATTAATTTACTTTTTTGTCATAACAATTTTGACATGAAAAGTGACAAGCTAAAGAATATTAGAATTATATTACTTTAGCAAATAGGATTACCTTGGACGTCATTTGGAGCTGTTGTGGGACATTTACATGTTTTATATGTGCTATTTTTGGCTTATTATACCAAGGCTCTTAATGATCCCTCTGGACAAGATTTACAATTAGACATATCAGTTACACATGTAGCACACCGATATTCGCACAATAAGCAAGTGAGGGGTCTTAAGTCGTTCTCAAAATATCCATCTTCACACTTACAACTATTACTTAGCTAAATCCTATGATCGATTTCCTGGCAAGTGACACATGAATATTCATTCGAGTCAAAGCATGTCAAACAACTATCATGACAATTCAAGCATTTTGCATTTACCTAATCATCATACATCCTAACAGGGCAAGTACATAAACCGAAATAAAGGACTCTTTTGTCTGCACATATGATGCAGTTATCAGGATCGGGCCCGTTACAAGTGGAACAAGTATAATGGCAATCTTCTATAAATTTTATTTTTTACTTATGCACATCAAACTTTAGCCATCATCAATTTTTGAAACCGAATCGCATAAGCATTACGAATTCTGGGCATTCTAATTTTATAATTATCTGCTTGGGGGACATGATTTGCAACCGTCAATGAGCGCATTGACACAAGTCAAGCAAGTGTAATGGCAAGCTGTATAATATTAAAATTAATTACCAATGCATTTTTTACTATCCATATTTTCAAAATAATCTGGTTAGCAATCACAGCTTTTTTCCTTTATATTTAATATTTTCCCCAAATCCTTGTCGCAAGATAAACAAGTAGTTGGATTAGCGCAGGTTAAACAACTTTAATGACAAGGCAAACAATTTTTTTAATCTAGATCTTCATAAAAGCCTAGATCGCATACGCATGTGATTTCGGCCTCATCTAAAATTCTGTTTACCCCCGTAGGACATCTAATACATTTTTTATAGCTCTCGCATTCTACACACTGCCCATTACACTCTATTAAATTTGTAAAATAATATTTACTTTAACATTATACAGAGCCTGATTCATCATAACCATAACCGAGTTTACATTTGCATTCTCCTCTATCGTTTAAAACTCTAAATGTGGATTCGAGGCAAGTTAAACAACTATCAGAGTTTCCACCATCACATTGAAGACATGTGTTATGGCATTCTAAATAACTATAAATTTATACGTCCGCAAACTGGGCTGTCCGTAGTATCGTAATATCCCTACAAACAAGCACATTTATAATTAACCCATAATCGATTTTAGTTATTATAACATGTCAAACATGTATCAACTGTTCCTTCACATATTAAGCAAGTGCTCGAACAGACTTAAATTTTTAAATGAATTGATACGTTCACATTAAGCAGAATTAAGGCTCTCCGCATATCCTTATTTGCATTGACAAAAGTAACCATAATTATTAGGATAATAAACCACTCTATTGGAATAATATGGGCAAGTATTGCAACTATCAGAATTATAGCATGTTTCACAAGACCATTAACATGGAAAGCATTCTTTGTATCCATATATTTAGTAATAATATTAGACACAGGGACAACTTCCTTGAGTGTAAACTCTGTTGCTGTATAGTGGACAACTAAGACAGTTAGTACTAGAAAATTCACATGTTTTGCAGGTATAATCGCATACTTGAAAAATATTAAATTTATTATTACAGTAACAATTTCTTTTATCATATGTCATGTATGAGTCTGAACTGCAATCACATGACTTTGTACCAGAATTTGTACTCATTAAGTAATGGAGACACTGTAAACATTAGTCGCTGGTATCAGTTACACACTTATAACAAGGAGGCTTGCATGTAAGAAAGCAATTCGATTGACGAGGACTATATTCTTCATAAATAGAAGTGCACGATTTGCAATCACTTCCCACATCTCTTCCTTTACCGACACACGCAGTGCATTTGTCGCTAGTACCTGTAACACATTTAGAGCATGGAGCTTAACATGAAGTTAAACAATCAGCCTAAGGAGGACTATATTCTTCGTATGAAGCAGCGCAAGACTTACAATCACTTCCCGTGTCCCTTCCTTTACCTTTGCACGCAGTACATTTGTCGCTAGTGCCTGTGACACATTGAGAACAGGGAGCATTGCATGAAATTACTACTGGTGGTGGTGGTGGTGCAACTGATACAGTTTTGCAATCGGCGGTAGGAGGACTATATTCTTCATATGTAGCAGCGCACGACTAACAACTAGTATCTGGGTCTCTTCCAACACCAAAACACTCAGTCATTATCGCTTCAGGAGGACTAGTACTAGGCTTCTCCTTACATTTTTTCATGGTATCAGGACATTCTATATAAATGAAATGTATTACTGACACAAAGTTCGTATGCTTTAAAATATCCAGCTTGAGTATAACGATAGTAATTAGGCTTATCTGCTGAGGTACATTCACAGTCAGGCTAACCCTTATCTACGAAATTTTCTCGGCATTCACATGGAACTTCCTTTCGATCTGACAATTCGTAATTTCTCGGGGGATCAGAATGTAATCCCCTTGATTTTCCAGCACAATAAAGACATTTAGCCTTGTCATTTTTGATGCAAATTTAGCAAGTTGGCAAGCATGTGCTTAAGTAACCCTTTTAAGAGACAATTTTAAAGCTTTCCATTTTTTGGGTTGTGCCATCCTGATAATATGCACTAACGTCAAGTACATCGTAGTCTGCAGGTGGAGTGTAGCTTTCATTAGTGTCATAACATTTAGTATTTGTAATATCATCTGACAGAAACACAATCCAACCATTAGGCTTTAAAGTAGAACAAACAGCTGCATAAATTTCTTTTAACAACAAGCAATAAAGAACAAGAATTGTTTTCATTTTTAAATTATTGGATTTTTCTTGTAGTTTAGTCTTATTTTTGAACTCAAATATAGAAAATATTTTTTCAATTAAATGAAATTTAGAGCACACATGTCTATAATTGTATATCATATATATGTAAGCATCTTTGAAGTGATATTTTTTAATTATTTTGTTAGAGTTGAAACAGATATAATCTAGTCGTTAATTTAAGTTATATTTAGAATAAATTTACAACATAACTACACGGCACCTAAATTAGAAGCAAAATAGAGACTCAGAAAATGGTTAAAACTATGAAGACAATCAAGGCAATCAAAAAATCCAAATTAAATAAAAAACAAAAAGATTTAAATATCCTATATAAATATATATATTTTCTTTGAAAATACCAAATTATTCAGAAAAAAATATATTATAAAACATAAATACTAGCTAGTTACCCCGCATATTAAAGAGCAACTTACTTTTCACTTAGCAAATAATATTTCAGATAAAAATTTAAAGATTTAATGATTTCATTCTTTTTTGAGTGGTGAAGGTTTGAATAATGGCATAAATAAGCACGAGAGATGATAAAAATGATTGATTAATAAATCCTCTCCTTTTTATGAACTTAAAGGGTAGTGAAAGTGGAAGAGGTAAGTTTAAATAACAATGTAAAAAGAGAGGATTATGAAAAATAAATATTTATTATTTTGATCATATGTATAATTAATCATTACTATCTCTTTTTTGATAAAAGATTTTCTTTCCATTACGACCTTAGCTATTCAACATCATAATTGAACCATCCCTAATCAAATTCACATTTCTAAACTTATTTTAAAGAATCTTTGCCTTATAAATTATAAGTGATATGTTTACAATTAAACACATTTCCATTCGTCTCTCTTACACATTCATTGTAGGATTCATAAACTTTGCCACATGGGGTCAAAAACTTTTTATCCACTTCATCAGATCCAATTACTATATCATCTTTCTTAAGGTAACCCAACTTTCTATTTTTACCATTTATTATTACATAAGCTTTTAAGCCTTCTTAATAGACGCCATTATTATTTAGCTTTAATTAATATGCAATTTAATTAGGTAACTCATCTAAAAATACCATATATTTATTTTATAATAAGAAATATGTCAGATACTAATTAGATGGATAAGAAAGGAAATTAAAAAAAAAGTCCCTATTATTTTTTCTCCTGACTCGTTATTTTGCGATAAAAATTGCAAATTATAGTAAATTAAAAAACCCAATTTCAAGCAATTCTCACTCTATAAATTAAAACAATTTTAACATTATTATCTCACATATTATATTAATATATTTTGATTATTAACACATTTCGTAGCAAGATTTGCAATTATGTTTATTTTCAACCGTCATAATAATCCACTAACATCAATTTGAAATTTATATATCAATATTATTCTAGTTGTTTATTATAATTGATGATACTCTGTTCCTCCGATAACTAATTAGAATCGTTGATAAGTCTTCAATTTGATTAAAATTTCCTTGCATCTATCTCTATTTAAATTTATATATCATAAATCTATTTAGTAGAATTCTAATAATGGTTAGAAGAAAAATAAATTTATAAATACGCTTTATATTGTAAAATATTTATGTTGTAAAATATTTTCAATTAATTGAATTTTAATTCATCTTTAGTATTTCTCATAAACTCTTCAATTCCATCCTGTTCCTGATCTTTCTTATGGAATAATTCCTCCCTGTATTTTTGATGAAATTTGATATCTTTTCAATTTGATTTCTCAACGCCATAAGAGCCATCAAATTAATTTTTGGAAAATTTGATTATTTCTCTTATAATACTTTATTTTTATTCCTTAGCTTAAGGATAATATGGATTTTTTTATTTTTAAATTATAATTTGTTTTTGTTATCTTGTAAAGGTGAGGAATTTAATCTTTACTTGAAAATTTGTGTTATGGTTTTTCATAAAGATCTATTTTTTTTAGGTATATTAAAAGGAAAATTAAATTCTTTCCTTTATTCTGCATATCACTATTTTTTTAAATATGAAGCAGTTTCGATATCTGCTTACCTCTATCTAATGTATATTTTCTTAACAACTGCTAGGTCCTCAAGTGTTCTAATACATTCTATGAGCTATGAACCTTATGAAAAGGAGAAGCTGTGCTAACAATTGATAGAATAAATTTAATTTATTTATAAATCAAAGGATTTAATTCACTGTTGGCACTAGAGGAGCAACTAATATATTACAATCCTAATAACTCATTTTTACATTATTAATGTTATTGAATCATGAGTGTAGGATAAATAATGATTATTTCTTAAAACTTATCTTAACACATAACTATTTTAAAATACAAAAAAAATATAATTATTCATTCTTCCAAACTTTCTATGATCTTGTTTTCTACATATTTGATTTCTTTAAACATTAATAAGATGTCTCCAAAAGTTCCAACACACAGCCCACTATAAGTTGATGATCTGCCTAATTTACATGCTGATGCAATTGTTTTTTCTGATGCTACAACATATGGTGCCTAACCAGGTCTTGGTGGGAGATCGAAGAAGCAAACAACATATTCGACAAACTTTCCTAAATTCTTTTTGAGAGCTCTGCCACATCCGAATTACATCAAATGTCCTACTACTAATTACTCAGCTGGTTCTCTTTTCATCATCCATTTATCAAATATTTCCTTAGGACTGTAATCAATAGCACTTGAATGAGTTGTTGCGAATGTTGATAATGCTCCATAATTTTATTTTAACTAAAAAAAAATTATATTAAAAATTTTAAATTACATTTCTACATGTATGCAGACTATCTGGGCATTTTTCTGCGCAATTTTAGGCTCCTGAAGCAATTCCCTTAGACCATCTTGCAAGGTACATGTTAGCTGCATACTCAATTTCGCCTTTATGATTTGCTCGTCTTCCTTAAGATACTTCATTTCTCAATCGATTAAATGCCTCCTCAAAGGCAGCAACCTTACTTGCTACAATACCCTTAACGGTAGTATCACAAGAGTCATATTATGTCATAGCTAAAACTGAGGCAAAGAGAAATATAATCATAAAAAAATAAATTGTTCGTTTTTATCATTTTAAAAGAATATCAACTTCTACATGCAATGGTACATTCTGTGATCCTGGTTATATGGTTGTTCTTGTTTTTGCCTCAGCAGATGATGTAGCAACTGTTGGAACTGGTCCCCCTCCGTTATAATATTATTAAACCTCCCTGTACCCTATTACTTTATTCACCGTTGTTCCAAGACTTTTTGCAATCTTCAGTGCTCTATTTAATGCTTATTTTATTGCAAGATCAGTTGCTTATAGTCTAGCACTCTCTATTTCACTTTCTGTATTCTAATAATAAATTCCATCGACCCTATTCAATCCTGCATTTATGCCAGTTGTTATAATATCACCTAATAAGTCTAATTTTCGGGTTTCAACTAAAATGGAATTCGTAATTTAATATCCTATCAATCTATAAGGCTAAAGACTGTAATCATATTAAGGTTCAATATTAAAATTAGATGTTGTGACTTTTGCATCTTTATCCTTTATCAAAAGTTTGTTAAATTAATCAATAGCATTATTAGCAGCTATATTTGCATTGTTTAATGCAACTTATGGACTTAGATCTTAAACTTGTATTGCGAATTATACTTGCCCAATTTTAGGCTCTATCCTAAGAGTGCTTTCACCTGATACTGTGATTTTGTAGCCTTACTCTTTTTTACAATTTTTCTTTGCAAACACTACAAATATTAAAATAATATATTTAATCATTATAAATAATGCTTGATCATTCAAAATCAGATCAGGAAAAATCTCTGATGTTTAAACTATATACAGACACAAAATTGAATTTATTCAGGTTATAATAAAACAAATAATTTTAGAGTGGTTTATCTTTTATTGAAACATGATGAACTCCCGATAATATTTCAATTAGTGCTATCATTGATATAATATGCCTAATTAACATATGTTCCGTTTAGCACTAAATTGAAATCAATATGGTCTTATGACACGATTGCAGATCAAATATACAGCATATTGAAGTAGAAATCAAATTTTAATTTAGTTATACTGTCATTACTCCCCATTTATTAAATCAATCATTTAGTTTATATGTAAGCATTTTTTGGATATGCTTTGGATCTATCATATTTAGTATTATGATTATAATCGTTGTCACATTCACCTTGAATTAGAAAAGTATGATGACTTTACCATTATATTTTTTGAGAATCATATTAAGATTATTCTTAACTGCACTATATGGACCTTACATGGGGGTATTTTTTGGAATGCTGTCATGTTAATGGAATGCATAGGGCAAATATGTTATGTTAATAGTTCCAACATAAGAGTGTTGGGATGGATCCCACTCTATCTAGGCTGGATTTGCAATATTTGCTATTGTTATATTCCAGTTTTTTTCTTCATTGTTGGCAATTTTGTATTTCGAAGCTAAAAATGTTCCAGGTGATACAAATGCACAGAGATCTGGAAGACCTTATTCATATTATCATGTTTATTTCACTTTTGCCATAATGTCTTATCATTTATTAGAAACTCCTAGATTCAATGCATTGATATTACTAATTTTACTAACAGGGAGTTTTACATTTTTTTACAAGATACATATAGAAAAACCATTCTATTCAATGTGGGTGTAAAAATTATGGTCTATTATATCAGCATTAAATTTATGGGGAATCATCATGTTGACATTTGCTGGTATGTTAGAAGGAATATTTTTCAGTAAAACTATTATTGGATGGCTTATAGGAATACCATTAATTGCAGCAATAATTATAAGAGAACCTGAAGAGGAAGTTGATTTGTTAGCTGCAAATATTAATAGAGCTGAATCAGGAGATTACTTAATTAAACTATGTGAATATATGTTGAAACTTATCGATATATCAGCCAATAATTAAAATGCATCTTTGATGTTAGATGGATATATTGAAATCCATAAATAGACTTGCCCAAGATAGGATTGCGTATTGAAAGTTAAAAAATAGCTATCTGAAAAGTTTAAAAATAATCCTGCATATAGAAATCGAGATCAAACATTAATAGAGATTATTAACTAGATTTACTTCTATGGAATTAAATCATTTCCATAGGATGTTTATTTGAGACTCAACTATTCATTTTTCTTAATTGATAGAATGAAGTAGAAGTAATAAGCACTAACTGAATTGCAATAGGCCGAACAGAGTGGACCAAGTTTTGATCATGAATTCATAATCTACAGGTACAAAAGAATTATAGAGGATGATTTATAGGAGTAATAATAAGAAAACATATTATAAGTAGATATAGTAACTGAGATTGCTTTTCAGAATCAATCTAAGATATTACTGAATAAAATTGAGAGAACAGCATTGCTTCATATAGACTTCTGGACATAACTGCAGGAAGATATCCCAGATATTGGGAAATTAAATGCATTGGGGTTCAAGATTATGAATTCAATTCAGCAGGTTGAAGATTAATGGTTGAGACTGAAGAGATTGAATCAAAAATCATGGAAGATGATGAGATTGATGGGGAAATATTATAATTTTGTATTGAATGATGATGATCAAGGAATAAAATTGTTATAAATGGCAAGAAATGCAACTCAAAACAGAAATAAAACAGTTGATACTTTAGAAGATATCAATAATGAACAATTGCCCACTATTGTGTTATAGACTGAAATGGAAAAACTAGGATTAATCTATAATGTAAACAAGGCAACTTGCAGTATGGTAGGATATACGAAAACTGATTTAATAAACAGAAAGATAAATATATTATAACCTGAAATGTATTTTATTAACATATCATAGTTATTCTAAACATCATGATTAATTATTAGAACAATTTCTAGAGAGGTAAAGCGAGAATTCAGTTGTAAAAGGAGAGAGATTAATATTTATTAAAAGTAAATCGAGTTATATTCTTGCATGCAGTCTTACTATTAGATTATTACAAACTGTAAATTAAGGAATATATCTATGTGCTTCATTTAGATAAGAATTATAATACAAATAATAATGCTATATGATATTATCTAATTAAGGAACCATCGAAAACATAAGTTCTATGTGTATCAAAATGCTGGGATTGGAATTAAGAATAATTCAAATGAGATCTGTGCATATAAATGAGTTGTTTCCTGAATTATTTGATAGAAGGGAAGAATATTAGTCTAAATAAGGAGGATAGGTTTAATATAATCCTTAAGTAACTAAATCATCGAAAGCTACATCAGCTTACGAATTAGAAGATCATCCATAATTGATATAAGACTTTATGCCAACATTTTTTAATATATACTTATAAGAAATAACTTTGCCATTAAACGATGATAATTTGAAGGACAAGATATTTGGTTATGTGATGAAAATTGAAAAACAAAATTAAGATAAAAGTGCATTAGACATCTAAAAAAGGAAAACCTTAAATAATTTTGCATTTAAATTCAATGTTCAAACAAGAAGTTTTATAAGTATTAACATATTAATATATTTTAGTGGAATAGACCAATATGGATGGATAGGATCTAACAATAAAGGTAGATTAAAGTGTTGTTTGGGAAGATGCCACTAAGATAACCTAATAAATAGACCTATAAACTAGTTAGATCTAGGCTAAGGACGCTTCATTCAATTTTGGAGAGGGCATAAAGACAATGAGATTATGGTAGGAGAGAATTATGGACATTGAAGAACAGAAATCTGAAGAAGATGAAGAATAAAATGAAGAATAGATCTAAAGTGTATTTGATAAAAACAATAATCATGATGATTTAGAAGATAATGATAATGAGAACAAGAATATGTTTAGAAATAAATAATCATTAGAAACATTATTATCATAATCTAGGATACCGATAGTAATTACGAATTACAAATATATAATTAACATAATTATACTAATATTGATAGTAATAGCATATGTAGAGTACTTTTTAGGAACATAAAACGATTAGAATTTGTAAGATAGTTTGCCACTGCTGACATTATCGAATTAAAGGTTAAGTTCAGTGTTATTAGTATAAAGTATGGTTCAAGATTTGAAATATATTAATTTAGGATATTTTAATACTAATGATCCAAACTATGTTACTAATAGCAAAACAATACTAACTGAGTAAGTAACTAAAATCGGAGAACTTCAAAACACACTAACATTATCAGTTGTTAATTTGGATAGCAAATATAGTAAAACAAAATAAGAGTTTGAAGGGTAAAATGTTTAAATGTAGAGTTAAAATGGTATTAAAAAGAATTATACTTTTAATGATGCTATGTAATAGATAATAGCTAAAGCACTCTCATTAAGTAATACTGCTCTAACAAACTTTGATGACGAGAATGCAGATCTATATTTCCTCTAATACAATCTTTACAATAGCATTGTTTAAAGTGCCTGGAATGCATAAAGTTATTACTTTTATGGAATATATACTTAAACAGACTCATTCACTAAATTTATCAATGGATTCATATCAGGTTCAACGATAACAATATTTCTTATGTAATTTAATTTTGAATTATTAGAATAACATCGATATCACTATTTTTCTTACATGTATAAGCCATAAACTAACAAGTTTTAACCTTATTCTTAGATTTAGATAATAAGAACATAAAGGCAATTTATTAAAAATGCGAAAACTTCATTACCAACTTACAAGTAGGGGATGATGAAGATGTAATAAAATATTATTATTGTTAGATCTAATCTGATAACGATGAAAAGGATGACGAGATAGATGTTGAACAAATAGTTAAAAGCAGAAAAAAGCGAAGAAGATTTAAAAATTCAAGTATGACTTATAGAAATTTCCTATTTGGTTTATTTATTATTGCTTGTATTTTAGAAGGATATTTTGTTTTTATCTATATATCCACCTAATCGCTAATTAATGAAGTTTATGAATTATTACCTATAACAAATTTAACTAGCTTTGTTGAAGCATATTATAGATTGGGAGACAATAGTTTAAGAGATTATATATTGGATCCTTCATTCACAATATTTAATGCTAATTCATCTTCAGTAGTTGGTGCATTAATTGGTTAGTTATATAGTTTGGATGCATCAGTACATTAAGAATAAACCAGAGCATCAGGATATTTAACATAATCATATAACGATGTATATAATTAATATTATCTATTAGTTATTTACAGAAGTGTTTATAAATAATCCATGTCCTGTGTTAGCAAGCAATTACCCTGCTTAGATATCATTAGATACCTGCTAAACTTTTGCTAATGGTGTATTATAATAAGGATTATCGATTGGAATGACTAAGTTTTTTGAAAATTTGAGATTGCTCTAAACTTCCATTGAAAATAATAGACCAGCCGATTCAAAAAATATGACTTATCCTAAAGCTTTGTTGAATTCAGATTATTCAATCTAAGCTAGATAAATGCAACTACTATATATTCGATGTAATATTTGTTAAATATTATTAGACTCATATTAGTATTTGGTGATATAATTATCAAATAGTATTGATTCCTCATTTACGAACTAAAAAACAACTAGACTGGCCCTATTTATATCAAATAATGCATTTATAATTATGATATACTTCTTTATTTGGATACCATTGATATTTAGAGTTACGAATGATGTTTTGAAGATTAGACAAATGCTTGTAATGATACCCTTGGGAATAGTGTTAAGAATAAAATCAATTAAATAATATATTAGAAAAATAATTTATTAATGATATCAACTATCTAATTTATTTTTAATCATAGTATAACTAATGAAAAACCCAATTATCATAAAAAACATTATTATCTCGAGTGCTATTATCAATATTGGACACTCAAACAACCCTATCTTCTCCAATGTCTGAGTTAAATAAAATCCTATCTCTTAGTCTTATTTATTAAATATTGGCAAAAATGTTTAAAATATTGGATCTCCTAATATGTTGAAATCTTAATTTGTAGCCCCCATGCATAAAGTACAATAAGTATTGTTGATATTTATTAAGTATTAATCCTTTGTAACTTACAATTTCACACCTTAAAAGTAAAATTCAATAATAGGATAGTTTCCATCGCATAAACATGTATTACAATTAAAATATTCGGTATAAATTTTATTGTATAGTTTTAATCAAGTATAGTAGTAAACAAGTAGTGCCTGAATCAAATAGAGAATATTTAATATCAAAATTGTAAGATTAACCATTTACTTATACACCAATCATTTCTAATTCCTATTTATAACTATACATACCCATTTATATTTCGAAGATGTCTTAATCCAGACCGAATTATCAATTACAGATTGATTCCATGTTCCATAAAATAAATAAGAACCTAATAGTGAATGGTTTAATGCTAAACCATATAATTAACTCTATATTTATTTATTTGCATAAGCTACTTAGAATATATTAACATAGTCATCCCAATTTGAAAGTCCCATCAATCCAGAAACACTTGTTGGGAACTTTGATTTAAAATTATAATTTATACATCAAATCCGCTTGTTTGATTAACCAATAAAAATTGCATTTAAGAACTTATATTTGTATTTGGGACTGTAATAAAGTCATCTCCATACACTCCTGAACATTCACCCTCGCCATATTATTATTTATAATAAGTGTCCAAATTTTTATAAGTAGTCGATTTTTATGGCTGGAATCTACCTGTTGCAAAACAATTACTACAAGTTATATTCTCAACCCACAATATCTTTAAGATTTTAAAAATATAATACGCTTGATCCTGTATCTAAAATTATATTAAAATCTTGGGCTGGTGTCCCAAATCCTATTTTTGTATAATATAAGCTATCGCCGTCATTGACAACAGTGATATTATCTGCAATAAAATACATTCCATAACTTATTGATATCAAAATTATAATTATCATAATAAAATAATGATAAGACTGTTCTATCTTTTATCAATTGCTTATTGCCATTTATTCGGAGAGAAACACTTAGCCTCAAAACATTTCAAGTTAATTAGACATGAAGTTTAGAATAGCAATAAATCATATTCAGAATAAGATATCATTTTGTAAAATAGAGCCAATCTGGTTTATCTAATATAAGTATCATTTGGAACACCAGAATAAAGATTTTTGGTCTAGGCTGACACAGGATCAAGTGTATACAATAATTATAATCAATAGATTTTATGGGTTCAAGGAATGGGATGCCAAGGATGCATAAATTAAGATGGATTCTATGATTCAAATAAATCGAGTACTTATGTTGCATTGAGTTAGGACTACACACAAAAATATGGTACTGGAATATGCACAGGCGCATTTTCTGCAGAAACCGTAGGTGTACCTGAAACAGATTTATCCGTAACTAACTTCAAATTTCTTGATGTGACGGAGGCAAAATATTTTACAGTATTTATGTTTAATAATCAAAAGGCTCCATTTTAAGGAATTATGGGATTGTCAAATTGGTTGGAATACGAAAACATATTTGATGTTGCATACAAAGAAGGTTTAATTAAATCACCTTTATTTGGATTCAAAATTAAAGCTCATCCCAAGCAATCCTATCTATTTTACGATGAATGGGATGATGATACATTAGAAAACACAGTTTGGGTGCCAGCTAGTAAATTTTATAAGTGGGTAAAAATATAAATTTAATAATAGTCATTGCTTATGATCGGATTATAGATTGAAGGAGTAGATGTATTGAATTTACTCTAAGGTGATGGGAAGCATGCCCTTATTGATACAGGTGCATCATCAATATTTATTGATTAAACTATTATAGATTATTTATGGGATAACCATTTTAGTGCAATTTGCCCTTAAGAATTAAGATGTCCTTGCAGTTCACCATTATATCCAACATTAACATTCTATTTTTAGGGAGCTAAAATAATATTAAAGCCAGAAAAATATTTATATTCTATGGATTTTTAAGGCCCATATTACCAAGGATATTGTCATCCCAACTTCCACTACAATCCATCAGGAGCAATTACAACTTTGGGAGATCCTGTTATGCAGTCATTTATTTCAATTTATGATAAGCCAAACTAAAAGATAGGATTATATAAGGCAATAGATATGGATGAATTTTCTATTTCTTATTTCATAATTTTATTAACTCTATCTAGCTTGATTTTATTATACAATTTAGTATTATTTTATATTTTGTATAAATTGTGATATATAAATTAATCAAAATGTCATTTTAAGTTTAATAGTAAATAAAACAGAATGCCTCTGAGATAAGAGAATACTTATACGACCTATATGATTGGGAGGAAAAGGTAGAGAAAGTCGATAAAATTAAACCCAAATAAAATAAAGAAGAATAACCAATTAGAGGGTAAGTTATTCCAGAAAAGACCCAATAATTGCGAAGAGATGGAAATACAATAAAAGATTATTATGATGCTTGGAATAAATTTGACATAGATGCTGAGTTGGATGAAACACAAAATCTAAAATCATAAGAGAGCATATTTAAATAAACTAATGCGAAAGCTAATGCATAAATATTAGTAAAAGGAGGAAGAAATTATTAACAGAAGACATAAGTAATAATGTAGAAGGAAGAAGCAAATGAATTTTTTAAGAAAGCAGAGTATAAAAAAGCAATTTAATTGTATTAAAATTGTATTGAAAAAATAAAAGAACAGAATTAATTAAATGAAACTGAATTAGAATAGCTAGTGGTGATTTATTCTAATCAAGCATAATGTTATTTAAAACTGCTTGAATATAATTAATCCATTTTTAGTTGTAATGAGGCTTTGAAATTAAACCCAAATCATATAAAGTCTTTATTAAGAAGATCTACGTGTTATTAATAATTAGGTAAATGGAAAGAAGCTTTGAGAGACTTAGAAAGGACCATTTTGATTGATCCATAAGATGCAGAAGCCAAGAAAGGTGCTGAAGTTTTAAAAAAGAAATTAGAGTCTAAAAGATAACAAGCGATAGCATTATTAAAGAATGTAAAGCCTTTTGAAGATTTTGAAATAATTAAAGTGGAGGATATATAAAGTTAAAATTAAGAAAACATATTAAATGATATCGATGATTGATTGTTCTATAGAAATTAATTGATTTATAATATTATAAATATATGTTTTTATTCTAATGTTCTATTTAATTTTCATTTCATGATTTCTACTTTATCCTTTCTCCTAGTTATTAAGGGAATGAATATTCGATCGTATGATACAGTTATCAATGAGTTCAAAATAGCAAAGAAGGCCAAATATGTAACCCAAATTTCAGGCATTTCAGTTAATACTTTACCATCTCTATAAACAATAAATTTGAACTAAATTATTATAATAATAATACTCCCATTATATCATCGATATATTCGTTCCTCCAAAACATAAAGATTACACCTAATGCAAACAAGATAATCAATGATAGTAAAAACCAAACATTGGTGTACAATGATTTTCTAAATGGTTTACCATTCGAAAATGCAATCGCTGTTGCTATGTACTAAAAGTTTCCAAATATGAATAATGTCTATTGTATAAATAATTGTTTACTGTGTTTTCAAAGCAAACCTTCATCGATTCGTCATTTATGTTGCCTTAATTGATTTCTTCAGCAGATAAAAACCAACTTTATTGTAACAATAAGAAATAAACTATTAACTAGAATATTAATTGAATTATAGTTTATCCTATAACTGAGCCTAAAACTTAAAAGGATATTAGTGAAGCACCTGGTACAAATTTATTCAATTGAGAAGCCTAAGTGAATCCCATTGTCATACTTAATGGAAATATGGTAAATAGATCATTATATAAATATTGGTTATCTGTTAGATTTGATTATTTTAGATACAAAATTGTTACTTGAATGAATTGGATCATGGAATATAATGCCATAAATTTAAAACATGTGAATGATGTTGTTAATGCAGCTCTGCCTTAACTTAATAATATAGGAATGCATGATATGTCTTAAATGTTTGATGTAAATGGTGCAGCTATTGATGCTTCAGCACTACTTAATGATACACCAACGTCAGCCGATTTTAATGCTCCACAATCATTTGCTCCATCTCCGCAAAATCCTACTAGTGGATTTTTTCTTTATTTTTACAATTAAACCATTAGATTTGCTTTTTCATCAGGCCTCATTCTTGCATAGACTAAAGCCTTGTTCAATATCTTATTAAGAGTAGCCTCTGAACCATATTTGTATATCAATGAGAATGCACCACCAGATATAGCCATAACATAATTTTCATTATCGTTCCAAGGTTACTCTTCAAAGAAATCACCATCTGTATAAATGTTCGATAAACCCTCTTATTGGTTCGGAGGTGGTTCCTCCAGCAAAGATTTGTTGTTTAATAAACTTGTATAATCCTCCATAATAGATCTTCTATGATTTATTTCCTCATTCTCATTTACCAATTCTTCATTCAATATCTATTATTAGTTGATATGTTCATTTTACTCCGGAAGCAGCGAATCTCTCTATAATTGTTAATCACTATATTCCATATTCTTCCATGTCACATAATATTTTCCATTTAATTTCTTTTCACTTAATTCTCCCAAATAAACTCTCTACTATCCAATTATACCACATTATCTTGCCACAGAAATAGCTGTCAGCACATTATCTCCAGTAACCATAATGGATTTAATATTTGATTATTGCAACTACTTGATTACAGTTTGAGTGATTGGTTTCAACTTATTTTCCATAATAATGAATCCTATGAAATAGAGATCGCTCTCTACTTACTGTCTATCTAATTCATCAGACTCTATCAATTTAGTAGCTACCGCCAACACTCTAAATCCATTAAATGCATAAAAATCCAATATTTCATGGTAATTTGAAGGTATTGATGATGGAATGCAATGTTCCCTCACTTTTTCAGGAGAGCCTTTTAAGTGTGCATATAATTTATCATCTTTTTTAACTATGACTGACATTCTTTATAACTTTGAAGAGAATTCAAATCTTTTGATAATGTCAATATGCTCTTAATATTAATCCAGATTGTTCTGACTCTATATGATTCTTGGTTATGGACTGACAGTACACAAATAATTTGATTCTTCATCTAATATCCAACCTGTTGATTAAAACATTTTAATTTCTAATGGATCACCAATTATTTATCCTTGAATTCTGGCCAAACCATGACAAGAAGCCATAATTTCAATCAAAGTGCATCCACATGTCGACTTAGTCTCTTTGTTCATTAATTACTGAAATGATAAATTATTGTCTCTCATTAAATCATTACACTCATGATACAATTTTGTAAACTTTAAATTATCTACAAAAAATATGAAAATTGTTTACTTTATTGATATCCAACTGCTCTGATTCCGTATAAATCTAGTCCTTCTTCAGTCAAAGTTCCTGTTTTATCAAAACACATTATAGTCACCTTCCCGCTGATATTCACCTTTGGAGGAGATATGCAGAATATATTGTGTTTCTGTAATCTTGATAGGGCTATAGAAACACCTATTTATAGGCATGTAGGTAGAGCTGGAGGCACTGTTATAGTTATCAAGTCTAATCCCTCATTGATGAATTCCCAAGTTGATATTGAGCCATCTAAAAGATATTCAATTTTATTAGGAACAGTTGCTATGAATCCAACGACAGCTAAAAGTGCCATAATTCCAACAAATTTCATACTATCTGAGTAAAATTTGAATGAATTTTAAACGGGGAACATGATCGATCTAATTAATTAACCTTTCATTGTATTAAATGCAGTTTATGTAACTAGAGCATATACTGTTTATTTTTAAGGAGATTTTGTCTCTAAACATGTTGTACCAGCAAATAATGTACTTTATTTACCCTCATCATTAGGATCATACAATATATCACTTTTTGGTAATGAAGTTTTGAGAACTGGGATACTTTCTCCTGTTAAAACAGACTCGTTAAAAATTGCTTAACCATTCAACATTATTGCATCACACGGCATAGTCATTTTATCATCAATAACTATTACATCTCCTGGTACTAAGTCTTCAGAGCTAATTTATTTTATCTCATTTTCAATTTTTATTTTAACTGGGATAGAATATTTTGAAAGTTCCTATAATCTTCTAAAGCTTTATCTTTATTCCCTTAATGTGACAACAATTGATAGCAATGATGTAAATAAAATAACTGAAGCATACCTAATGTAATTAGCCCAAAACCATAACAATACAGAGCAAATCTAATATTTTATCAAAATACTTGGAATATGTAAAATGGGGACAATACTTCTTCAATCAGGGTTTTAAATAAGCCCTTATCTGGTATCTCTGTCTTATTGAGACCATATGCTTCAATTTACTCTTTTCGATTGATTGTGAGATCTTCCAATATGGCCTTATTCGTTTTTTGTTAATAGGTAGTTTCGATGGGTTCAAATTGATCAGTGAAAATATACCTATATAATCGATACTCTATCATTATGGTGCCATTCTATCTAATTGGTTTTATTATAGTTTATGTTTGATCTATTATTTTAGTTTATGGTTGTAAAAATTACCTTAACCAAAAATAATAAAATAGCTCGCTTTTTAGGGATTACACTTTTTGGCTCTTAATAACAGAAATGCCCTCAAATCCCATCTGGTTAATAGATACAATAGGCCTCCAGTACACAATGATCCTAAAATGAACAGAATTTATTTTAAAGGACTCAATTGACAAGCCTATATTTCTCTGATAAGTCCTTCTTATTGAATGTTTTTGGGATGTCTAAAGTTAACTTTACTATATAGAAATGGATCGATCATTAAATTTAATTTTAATATGAATATGGATATGAATATGAATATTCATTTTCATAAAGTATTATATTTACGTAATAAATAAAGAGCTTATTCGGTATTTCCCATCTTTTTGTGAAGTTGCATCAATGTAAATGCAGCCTTGTATTTTAATTCATGATCTGTTTCTAATACCTATTCCATCAATTCCTATCCCTTACATACTAAATTCAAATGCAAATATACTCTACATATAAATATTTTAATTACCTTCCTAAATTATAATTAACTTCCACATCATCAGAAGAATTTATTCTATACTTATCAAAGTGAAATAAAGATTTCTATAATTATTTAAAATTGTACTTTAAGCATATCTTCCTTCTATGTTTCAAGTCTTCCTGTTGCTGTCTATAGATAATAAAGACTTAATAATAGATTGTATAAACTATTATTTTAATCCTTTTTATGAAGTTTCTCCAACTATTTAGGTTATAGCATGGTATCTTTATACTCAGGTAAACTTCTTGTGAAACTATTTACTACTCCTCTTTATTCAGGAGGAATATTTTTATAGATTATTTATATTAGGTTCATCAATAAGGATTCCTTTTGCAGATATCTTAAATATATGGGAGAAATTATGTATTTTTTCTCTTTCAATGATGCCCACAGAGCATACTTTGCCAATTAGAGCATAAAATTATTATAGGCAGTCTTATCATTTTATGCCATTTTTTTCAATCTTAATTAATAAGTCTTATATGTAGCTTGGAATAGTTCATATGAATGATCTGCAATCAATAGTCCCTTAAATACTCCCAGTGCTAATTGAAAGAATTCTTCATATCCAATTTATGAACTCAAACTTTGTGAACCCTATAAAACTTAATTAAAAAATCTTCTTTTTTTCTATTTACCAAATAAGTAATCTTCTCTTTTTATTAATTTAATCTAACTTGATTTATGAAGAGATTTTTGTTCAAAGTTTAAGATTTTAATATAATCCTGAGCAGCTAATTTAGGATCCTTCTACGATTTAACTTTATTATATAAATAAAGTATTTAATCTCTATTTTCTGGCTATGCGGGTTCGATTGGTACTTCTGACTAATCAGATTCATCTAATGCATGCTTATATAATATCTTATTCTTTATTTCAGGTTAATATGAATTCTTGTATTAATACAATGTGTCAATCAATTTATCTCTTTCTTATTTTTGTAATTTTTCTGATAAATCAATAAAATGATTGATTGCATCAGAATTGTGTTAAAAATGCTCAACAATCGGTTAATAATCATTAAACCCACTACACAACATATAAAATGATATTATTTTGTAGTCATGTTTTTTTAATATCTATTGCATGCTCGATGTTCCAAACGCATCGTCTAATTATTTTCTCATCTCGATAAAGTTTTTCTCAATTTCCAAAATTTCACACATCATATTAAGTGTGTCATCATTCATATCAATTTAAAGTAATACTTTTTTTGCCTCTTCATATGATTACTTCTTAAAATATATTTTAGCCATTCGTTTTATTGTTTGAACCCTAACTTCTGGCAATCCTAATTGTTTTGACATGATTTCAAGCTTTTCTAACTAAGCAATCGCTTTAGAATAATTTCTACTCTTTTCAAAGCAATCCACTCTTTCCCATATTACAGAGAAGTCTGTTTGATTTTTCTTAAGAACTTTGCCAAAATAAATGCTAGCCTTATCATATTACTCCTATTATTTCAATAAATTTGCAATCTTCAACCACAGAGATGGTGAACCTTTTCTATAAGCAGCCAATATATAGAATTTGGTTGCATTCCTTATATTATTTTCATCTTAGTTAATTAATCCATAAACCAAAAATGCCTCTTAGCATTATGGATATTTTTGGATTATGATTTCTAATAATCTTTTGGTTTCTGCTATTTCACCAAAAATATATTTAGTATTCACCTATGTTCTCAATTAAGCTAACTCTTTTGGTATTCTTTAGCCGTATCTCTTTCTATTAAGAGTCAATAACTTTTTCATTGGTTTTCCTTCATCAATTTCATCTTATGAACTGCTTGACATTTTTTATTAATTTATTTATATAATTATTATTATTCATTTTTATTCAAACTATCTCATGAAATTAAGGATTTTATCATACTTTAATTCTTGTGCTATTGATCTTGCAGTTCTTCCCTTATTATCAGGTTGATCACAGGAAATACCTTTTCTAATGAAGAATTTTGATAATCCCAAATTTCCCCTTATCAAAGAAACATGAAGTGGAGTCTAACCATTTTTATCTACTAATTTCAAATAATTTGGGTCTGCTACAACCAAATTTTCTATCTTTACTTTTTCATCCAAACTTATGAGCATATAGAATTCCTATATTACAGTTTCTTAATTAAAGAATAGTATGTCCTTACTAATCCTAGGTTAGATTTGATGGTGCGGATTTTATATTTTAGGTATGTCTTCAAGAGTAGGCTAACTTAATGAGTATTCAGGTCTTTTTGGCTTACCTAAATTTAAGTCTTGTAATCTCAAAACAAACTATCTTGTAGGAGGCAAGACATTTTCGTAATAGTATTTTTATTTAAGTTCTATCTTCTATTGAAATTTATCTAGTTCCTTATCTCCTATTTGTGATAATTTATCAAAATATTTTTGTTCATTTTTCAAATACTCTTCCATTCTCTATTGAAAATAATCCTTATCTTATTTTTCCTCTAATTTCTTTTAGTTTAATAATTTTTCCTAATGTTTTGCTTTTAATAATTCTTTTTATGACTAATCTTTTAGATTCATAATTTAGTCATAAACTGGCATACCCGTATCTTAAATTTCTGAATCCTAAACACTAGATTGTTATTTTCTATGCCTAAAAATCACTTTATCTTATTTTTTAAATTCTCTAAAATACTTTCTATCATATTTCTTATTTTCTACAAAATAATCCCTCAGCTTCTATTGATGAGTTCTTACAAAGTTCTTTTTGAAATTAACAAATTTTTTATAATCCGTATGATCTTCTTAGTTAAATTATTATGTAGTCTTTATGAATTACCCCAATTATGGATTAGGTGATTTATTTTTTTCAGAGTATTTTTTATAGTAAGGACAATCAGACATATCAATAGTGAGTTCTGATTGCTTTCTTTAGTTCTGTGTGATAAAGGTCACAGGATAAACTATCTTATTTCTTATAGTGCAACTGCTATTGATTCTCGCAGATTTTAATTTATTCATAAAATGTCAATCTAAGAATTGATGGGAGAGATGCAAAAGGCATCTGACAAGGCCAAAAAAGATTTCGATAAAATAACATTTAAGTACTAGAGAAGAACACGGGATGTGATAAACAACGAAAAATAAGAAAAGCTTGAAAATAAGGTAGTTGAAGTTGGACTGCCAAGAATCAAAGATAAAGAGGAGGTTTACTAAGAATTGAAATAAAAGTTTAGAATGGCTTGGAAAAGTAATAGACATTTTAATATCCAAAAATAGGTCCTGGTTTCAAAAATGATGAATTTTCTAAAATACCCACATTGAAGGGGAAAATATTAGACGAATGGGAAATATATCGAATAAATTTAGCTGAAAGGAGTTATAAAGCTCCTAAAGATTTCAAGGGTTTCAAGATTCCCAGTTAGTATTTGGAATTCCCAAGAGCTAAAACTCCTCCTGGATTCAAAGATCATCTAAAAGACTTTAGAAATAAGTTTTAGGATTTTGAATTGAGACCCTCCAAATATGGAACTGTTCATGAAGATGAGATGATAGAGAAAGTTAAACTAAACAATAAAGAACCATTTAGATTGACAAACAGTGTTCAACATAATGAGTTTGGATTTGACCATCATCTTACTTGGGAGGCTGAAATGAAAAGAAAAACATAATCAATTAAGAATAAATGATTATATTTTAATGCTAAAATTTGATTTATACAGAAAATTACCATAAGAATTAGTTGAATAATCGAGAACAGGAGTCATTATAAGTCTCTGTTCATTATTACTAATGGTTTATCTAATTATCATAGAATATATGGTACAATAAGTTTTCATATATTAGGAATTCAAAACATTAAATATCGAGACATAGATGTTTGTAGATTAGATAAAGGACGATCTGATCATTAATATTGACATAAGCTTACCTAGAATGCCTTGTGATTTGATTAGTATTGATTAATAAGATGTTATGGGAAGCGAAGAAATTAATCTTAAAGGGGAAGTTGTGAGAACCAGAATTAAGAGAGATGGTAGTTTGGAAATACTGGTATAGTTTAATTAATACTCTTAAGACATCAAACTTATAGCCAAATTATGAAAGAGCCAGATAGGCTTTTAGGGATGGCGAAGGATGCGATATTAAGGGATATATTATTTTGAATAGAGTGCCAGGAAATTTTCACATATCAGCTCATCCCTATGGAATGCAATTATCAGATATTTTACCATATGCTGGTCTAAGCACATTAGATTTATCGCATAATATTAAACATTTATCATTTGGCGAATAGAAGGATTTATATTAGATAAGATAAAGATTCAAATAAGGTATTTTGAACCCACTCGACGGAATATCTCGGATGAAAAATAAGGAATTAAAGCATGTGGGTGTTACACATTAATATTATATATCTATTGTTCCTACAAAATATATTGATATGGACAACTCTGTTTATAAGGTAAATCAATTTACAGTCAATACAAATGAGGCATAAACACACTAAATGCCTGCAATTTATTTTAGATATGACATTTCACCCGTTACGGTCTAATTTTCAAAATATTATGAGACTTTATGGCACTTTATGGTTTAATTATGTGCTATCTTGGGAGGTGTAATATCAATAGCAGGTCTCATCGATTAAATAATATATACATGTAATGCATAATTTAATATTAAGACTCTTCAACAAATGTGTAATTAAAATGAGTTTTATTTTTTCATATTATTAAAAGAAAATAAAATTTTATTATGGATTAAGTGGCATTATGCGAATTGTGGATCTCAGTCAAAAAATAACTTGAACCTAAATATCCTAATGTAAAAGCTCTTTTAGTAGCCATGGATACATCCAAAACAGGATTTGTTGACCCAAAAGAATTTCAGGCTGAAATAGGAAAACTCATTACTGATAACGCGTATAAAATAATACAATATTTAGAAAGGTCACACTGCTTTATAAATTTATAAATAAAGCTAATAATGAAAAACTGACATAGGAGGAATTGGAGTAAGCATGGACTTAGGCAGATTCCCTATTGAAGCAAGCATAAACTCAGAAATAATTTGAAGAATAAAAAAAGCAATAAGCTGCTGCTGCTGCAAAACCAGCTGATCCAGTTAAACCTGCTGACCCAGTTAAACAAGCAGATCCTGTCAAACCAGCTGATCCTGTCAAACCAGCTGATGCAAAAAAGACTGATCCCGTCAAACCTGCTGATCCACCAAAAGCTTAAGAGCCTCCAAAAACTTAAGAGCCACCATAAACTTAAACTCAGCCTAAATAAGATCCTTCAAAATCGGATCTTCCTAAATAATAAGACCCTCCTAAATCAACTACGGATGCAAATAAATAGCCAAGTTAACCAGCATAATAGTCATAACCCTCATAACCATAATAACAATAATCAACAATTATATCTAGTGTTTAAGGCCCATTATCTTTTAGACCTTCGTAACCTGAGGACACATCCAAGATAGACTAATAATTTAGATATAGTGGATCATTGAGGACTGACAACGGAGGATATAAGAAACACGGGTCATTTTTAACTTCAGAGGTTTATGGTTCTAATGATTTCGGTCGCTAATCTATTCCAGAGAGAGGAAGTAAGAAGATGGAATTCTCGGATTTGTTCAGAAACAGTGCATCTCCTGACAGTCCATAAAAGAGATTAGGTAATATCTTTATTTAGGGTGAATACTAAAGAAATACTTACGATAGCTTGAATCAGAAGACCCCTCCTAGATAACTTTCACCAGCTCACCATTCTTATCTTGATCATTAGCTATCTCCATAAAAATTAGTAAGTAAAAATTCTAAATTTGATAAATTCTCCTAAATGAATAGATAAGTAGTGCAACATAATATAAATATTGTTTAAAAAAAGTCACAATAGTCACCAAGAATCAAAAAGGAATATTAAAGGTTGATGAATATAACTGGGTTGGGTAGGGCTAAGAATAATAATTAGAATTAGATTGCAGGCATAAAATCAAGTTATCCAATCAATTCAATTTCACCACCAACTAGAGGTAACTCTTCCGAGTACGTGAGCTTGTACAATTTGAGCTACAAGTTACTAGATATGAGAATGAAACATGGTTCAATAGGTTCTTTGACGACAAAACAATAGCTGAGCCCAAGTTTCCCATCGTTCCTTAGAAGATGAATTATAAAAAAATAAACAGTTAATAATGGCAGAGGTTAAGATTTCTAACTAAACTAAAGACAGGGTTGCTGCATGCAAAGCCTATATAGAACGAAAATACCAGTCTCATTTTCTACAAGAACAAGAGAAAAAGGTTAATTGGCAGATGTTGAATGCCAATATGCAAGATTTGAATTTTACACCTATTGAATAGGACCTAATAAAAAAAGAGATCCTACATAAGGAGGCTATGTAACTTAGAAAGAAGTAAACATATATTTCTAATATTTAAGACGATAGAAATTGACAGTGTTAGATTTTGAACCTATTGCAATTATTGGGAGAGGTGCGTTTGGTGAGGTTAGAGTTTGCATCGACAAAGAGACCAAACAGCATGTTGCCATAAAGAAAATGAAGAAAAGTGAAATGATATTTAAGAATCAATTAGGCCATGTTAGGGCTGAGAGAGATATTTTAGTAAATGCCAATTGTCCTTGGGTGGTAGAATTAAAATGCTCATTTTAAGACGAGAATAATTTATATTTAGTAATGGAATTTCTAAGAGGAGGTGATTTAATGACACTGCTAATAAAACAAGATATTATTCCAGAAAAAGATGCTAAATTTTACATAGCAGAATTAGTATTGGCAGTAGAGAGTATCCATAAGCTTAGATACATACATAGAGATTTAAAACCCGATAATATATTAATAGATGAGAATGGGCATTTAAAATTATCAGATTTCGGTTTATGTAAACATATGGGATAGCATTTTGATATGGCGATACCTTACAACCCTAATAATAATAATTAAGATTAAAGGACAAAGAGATAATTAGCATTTTCTACTGTTGGAACACCTGATTACATTGCTCCTGAAGTATTCTCATAAAAGGGTTACAACGAGCTCGTGGATTGGTGGAGTGTTGGTGTAATACTATTTGAAATGGTTATCGGTTATCCTCCTTTCTTTTCGGATACACCATAAAAGACTTGTTAAAAAATTGTTAATTGGAAAAAACATTTCACTATACCCAAAGAGCCCCGAATATCAAGTGCTTGTTCTGACTTAATAAAAAGATTGATGGCAGATCCATCAGAAAGATTAGGAGATGCAAACCAGATAAAGAGACACGCCTTTTTCTAAGGGATTGATTTTGATAAAATTAGATTAATGAAAGCACCTCATATACCTGATAAAACTAAACTCACCAGCAATTTTGACAAATTTGAAGAAACTGAACCTTGGTATCAACAAAATGATAAAAGAGGAAGATAGTAACATTTTTAGGGATATACATTCAAGAAAAATTTTGATACAAATATGAGTCCAGTGAAAAGGGCATTAGAAGAATTGGAAAATATCAAACCATCAGGGATAAGAGCAAATTTTGATAAAAAATAAAAATCACAATCTCCTCCTCATGTAGCTTTAATGAATTAGACTTCAACTACGACAACATTTACTTAAAGATCACAGAGTCCAGTATCTATCAAAGATTAATTAAAATAAGGATACTTAAATTACATCAGTCCCTTATTATCTCCTGCTCAATAGGCTAAATTCAAATAATCTTAAAACACCAGATAGAAGAAATGATTTTTTTTATTTTTAATTATATATATTCCTTAATAATTATTTTTTTTCATTAAATAAAAATTTATTTAATAATTGTTTTTATAAAAAAAATAAGTTAATATAAATCAAAGATTTGTCATTTGTCTGTGCTATTGTTCCAGAATGTCGGCAATATAAGATAGTTTCTTCATATGTTCATCCTTTATGCCAATCTATACCTGTTATTAGTGTTATTTCATTTCAGATATGAGATTCTGATATTTATAAATCGCCTATTATAGAGGCTATTATTCAGGCTCTTAATCCGATTCCTCATCCATCATGTTATTCTGTATGGCCTAGAAATTCTGTACCTCTAAAATTAGCTTTCATTTAATACGTTCAAGTTATCCAAATAGAGTTTGTACTGGAAATTAATCCACTTTTTGAATATATTCACACTTGTTCATCATTTGAAAGTATTGCTATTCTCCTAGAGCGTGTTTGAACCATTCATGGTGGACAACTTCGAATGATGATGGTCTCAAATTAGGATTGATCTGCAAAACCTATTATAAAAACTATATGCATTGTGGAGATGCTTTAATTAATGAAAAATCAATAAATCCTGAAAAGTTTTTTTTTACTATTTCAGTTTATGATTAGGCACTGAACGGTTATTTACCAACTATCATAGTATATAATATTATCCCTGTGGAATATACATCAACCTTGTAGTCATATTTCATATCTCTCAATATTTCAGGAGCGACATATCCTGGTGTACCGCACCGTTAATATTGGTACACTGATTGAGGGTTATAATAGTCTGCCAGCCCAAAGTCGCAAATTGCAATATTGTCCGCATCTTTTAGGAGTATATTATCGGGTTTAATGTCTCTGTGTATAATTTTATTCTCATGAATAAATCTTAGGGTTTTGAAAATTTGTAATGTTACTAATGCCCACTGTCTTTCAGTGTTTATTTTGGCATTTTTTAAGGATGCTATGTTAATGTATAATTTAAATTAATACTTTGCATTAGTTCCAAAATTAGAAATAGATATTCTTGGTCCTCATATATTTCGTAAATTTTGATGATTCTTGGATGTTTTAACATACGCATTATTTAAATCTCTTTTTGGATAGAATCTTTATCTGCCCCTTTGATCTTGAACACTTTCGCAGCATACGAACAACCAGTATTCCTGTTAACAACTTTGTAAACATTTGCAAATTATCCTTGACCAATAGATTGACCGATATCGTAATTAGTTCTTATATTGGTTTATATTCCCCTCTAACGCAATTAATCATAGAGGAAGTTTATATTTTAGATATTTTAATCCTTAAGGCATATAGCTTTTTTATTCCTAGTTATCAATATTGTTGTTTCGTTAGGTTTTTGTATGGAAGATTTAAAAAGTTCAAGATATTTGTACGGTTTATTGCCACTATATCTAATGAGCTGCAAGTTTGTCAATGCAAACATTGTTCTCTTATTTTAGTATTCTAGCTAACATTTATGAAATATATCATCCTAAAATATATGTATAATATGATAAAAACCTCTTCAAAAGACTTTATTTTTTACCAAGGACATTAGTTATCGTCAAAGAATGATTTCATATTAAATAATAATAAAATTAAATATTTTTTCAATCAATCACTCTTGTACCTTGAGTTCCAATTAAGCATTTTATGAAGTTTTATTACCCAATCTTCGACTTTCACTTATTGTGGAACGACAACTTTATTTTTTTGTCAAGAATATAAAATACATTAAGCATCGTATTACGATTACACTATTTCTAGATTATCAAATCTTTTTAAATCAAATTGTTCTTAACCATCACAAATTGCTATTGCAGTGCCCCTCGAATCCTTATTCAGCTCAACTCTTATCTTCACATCTAGAGGTAATACCAAAGGTCTAAATGATAAACTTAAAGGACATATTGGTATGAGTTGTATACAAGGTACTGTATTATACACTACAGGTCCTCCTGCACTTAACGAATAGGCAGTCGACCCTGTGGGCGTACTTAAAATCAAGCCATCTCCCTTGGCTTAAGTAACTAACACATCATTCACAAAGATATCTAAACTTAAGACATGTAAGGAATTTCCCTTTGATATGAAAACGTCATTTAAGGATGTAGTAACATACTGACCATTAATCCTGCCTTCTATCCTTTTTTTTCGTTCTATTAGGTAATTTTAATTTATAATTGTTTCCTATAAAACATCTTTATATCCTTTCAAATTATATCCGCATAAAAATCCCAGAGTACCCATACTATAGGAAATAATAGGGGGAGTAACACTTTTTTCAAATTTTCTGGCTGCATTCCTAAAAATTGATAAATATTTATGATACAAAATTGTTCCATCTCCCCCCACAGTAATCAAATAATCTATAGGCTGATTCGTAAACTAAATTCCAAAATCATCATTTTCAGTATATATTTAATGTTTAGATAAATATTATGAAATATCAAATGCTGTTTATCTGGCTATCTAATCCGCTTTTCTTATTATCAGAATATTTCTCATATGTAAAAATTAAAAAAAAATTATAATCACATGTCTGAATTTTTTATTTTATATTTTCTTTTATTCTTTAATTGTCGTTCCTTTAATTATTAGATAAGTTCTTCTGTTTATTTTATTTTTTTCATCTATTCATCCTCAATGTTGGGAAGCTTAGTCTCCTTTTTTTAAATTTGTGGCAATAATGGTAATTAAGGCTGTCTCTCTTCACTGCCATTTCTATTACTATTTTATTTAAAACAAAAAAATACTTTTTGATTACAATAGGCTTAGATTCTCCCTCTACATCTAATTTTCTAGAAAGTTTATTTTAAAGAGGAAGTAGTTCAGGTTTTAATTTTTTAGGTTATTATTTTTGTTTGTTCTTCTATCCATATATTTGATGGATCAAATTAGCCTTATCCTGACTTCGATTAGCAGGTCCCAATTCTAATACTGGTTTTTATGGTATGGGTTCTTCAATTACTTTAGGTTTCTTAGAAATAACAGACCCTTCATTTGATTATTACATCATAGAATCATCCAAACGTCTACCTATTTTTGGTAGATGATCAAGACTGTTGTTAATCTCTTCTAAATTTTCTTAATTAGATTTTTACACTGCCAAAGTTTGTATAAAAATGTTCTTATCTATTCTTTGCATTTTTAAAGGAGCATAATTAGGTTTAGGCAATCTATCTGTCAAATAATGCATATTTCTTGGAACTCTTATGGTTTATAATAAAAATTTAGCTCCTTCCTCCTCTATCAATATTTTTTCATCCATTCTCTAAATAACAGATTAAAATTATAGTATTTTATCACAACTTGGTCTAAGATGAGGAGCCACCTGTAATAATGCTCTTATAACATTAGATAAATCCTATGAATAAACAGTTGGAATTTTAGGATAGTATCCTCTGACAACTTTCTTGAACAATCCAGACATATCTTCAGCTCTAAAAGGAGGTTTTAGTGTTGTCATTTCATACAACACACATCCCAATGACCAAATGTCACTTTTGGAGTCGTAGGGTTAATCTTTCCATACTTCAGGTGAAGCATAGTATGGAGTGCCAGTTTAAGTATATAATAAGACTTTTTTAGCAACCTTGCTAACATTCATATCTCCTAGTTTAACAGTTCCGTCTGAATTCATGAAAACATTTGCTGACTTTAGATCTCTGTGATATATTTTCATATCATGCAATGCTTTCAGTCCTTTAACAATTTAAATAAATATGTTCCATATATCTTTCTCCGGCATTAATTATCCCTTCTTTTGACATTCAATAATCTTTTAGAAAAGGTCCCCATCATCTGCAAATTCCATTACAATACTATGATAAAAATTTAAGATAATAATTACCATAAACTTTAGGATGATTCATCCAAAAATGCCTCTTTATATTGTATTACATTATTATGTCTTACTGATGCCAATATTCTAACCTCATTAAGAGCGTTTTATTTCTCCTTATCAGATAAACTATGTAACTTCACTTTTTTTAAAGCATATTCCTATTAGTCAGCAACTCGTTTAACTTTATACACTTTGGAATATGCTCCCTCGCCTTAAAAAAATGTTAATTGATTAATATACCTAGCTCTTAAAGTATTTAGAAATCCTTGGTTGACATAATAATTAAAATTAATAACTAAACAAATAAAATAAATCTAATCATTTATACTTTTTATAGAGCGTTCTTCTACCAAAATTAGTTAATTCATCTAAATGAGTATTATCTTCCTCTATAAACTATTATAAAATTGGTAGTTATCTGATGGCTGGTTTTTATGAAGATGCTCGAGTATTTGCCCTCGATGATTCCCGCATTATATTTTTTTAAAATTATGTAGCTTATTCTGGATAGGTCTCCATTATTCTCTATCTTGGATGAGGAGATTATCTATGTTCTTCCGTATTATTAAGTTTCTCTCTCAATTCAAAGTTTTCTCTTTAGAGCTCTATCAATTCTCTCCTATATTATTCACATCTTTGGTTAGATTACTCTTCCTTCTCTCTTATTTCTTTATTAGAAAGTAGTAATTCTCTTACCATATTGATTGAATCAACCAATCTCTCAGTTTAATCTTATTTAGGATCCTCAAGAGGAGCTGGAGAGTTTCCATCATTTTATTTAACTAATTATGTTAAAAACTCTATATGTTAGTTTGCTTTTGCTAAATCCTATTTCAACATTGATATTTATTATCTCAAATCCAATATTATCTTATTCTTGGGATCATCATTTTTTGTAGGAACATTAGTAATATATGCTGCCTTAGTTGCATAATTCAAGGTTGATATATTTTCATCATAAAATATGTCTGCTGGTGCTAGACAGGCAATCATCAGACAAAAACTATTACCTCCAATAGATTATTTTAGTAAACAAGTGAGTTTGGAATCTCTGTATGGAGGTATGCTTTTATTATTAGATTCAGAGAGAGTTGCAATTACTTACCTGAGAGTCATTAGGGATTTATTAATTTCTATGCTCTCTTTGGCTTATCTTCCCTCTGTCCCTGTGAGACTTATTCTTTCAGATCCAGCCAAATCAACCAATTCCAATTTTGAATTATAAAAATTATCTGGATTCTTCAAATCGACAGATTCGATCTTGAGTTCTAATATAGTATGACTTCTTGACGAATTCAGATTTAATTTGTGACTAGCAGTTATGCGATTTCTCACACCTTATTTGAATAAGATCATTACTTCCTCCGCAGTCTTACATTCGTAAATAAACAAGTTTTCCACAGTAAATTAATCCCTTACATTCCATCTTAATTTCAATCCATTACCCTACCTGTTATTACTCAATAAGTCAAATATTTTTTCATTGTAGATTTGCAAAAATGAACAATAAACAGTATAGGTTCGATTTGTTGAGTTCTTTCCTAACTTTTGAAATAATGCTTGAATAGCAGATTGTATCATTCCATCATCCTCTGAACCTTCCATCGTAAATGTTTTTCCACTTCCAGTTTAACCATAAGCAAAAATGGTTGCATGATATCCTTCAACAACCTTGCTTATTAGAAAGTCAATCTCACAATCCTTGTAAACCTAGCTTTAGGGAGCATTTTCAGGGAGCACATGATCAAATTTGAAAGATCTTCTTATCTTTTCCTCCTTTATTTAAATTTCATTATTATTTGTTTCGATTCGAGTATTAGTATATCCATCTTTCAGTTCGCTCTCCAATAGTGGTCTAAGTCGAACAGCTACTCTAATTTTTGCTAACTCAGACATTATAAATTATAAACTTTAATTATAAAATGAGAATTTAAGAAAATATATGACATAATTTAGGAGAATTATCTATTTTTATACTATATTCATAAATCAAAGTATTATAAAATTTTAACCATGTAGAATTACACTTGAAGTTAGAAAAATAATTAGTTAATTTATTAATGACACATAGAAATAATCACAATTACATGATAATAGTTCTCAATATGATTTTTCCAGGTAAGTATCAATATTTTATTGTAATTCATTGTTATTACTTATCTAATTAAAATTCTTAAAACCTTAATTATGAGAATTACATAAGTAAAATATAATTTATAAATTATCTATCATATGAAACATAGTAATGTCAAGAGATTGATAAAGGGTGTCAAAAAGCTTGATCTCTTTGAGAAACCCGTTCAGCTTTTGATTAAAAAGGATGAAGGTCATAAAACAATTTTCGGTGCTTTACTAACATTAACTATTTCGATTATAATGTTGATACTATTGATAAGTTAATTGAGGCTACTTTCCAATAAGAGTAGTCCGTTTTCGTATTCAACTGAAATCTATCATCATGCTCCAGATTATTATAAATTAGATTAGTCGAATTTTACCATAGGTTTTGGTTTGTAGAACTCTGAATATAGCACATATATTGATGAATCTGTCTATCTTGTTAATGCGTATATTTTGACTAAATAAAGCATAGTGTATATTTTTTGATCAATCTATAGGTAGAATGAAAGTCTAGTTACTGAATATAAACAATATCCAATAAACCTGTTGCCGTGTAATGTAAATCTGTTAAGACAAACCGAATTGAAAGATTATTTTATAGGTAGCTTAGATTTACCTACTAATTATTGCATTGATTGGGACTAAATGAATAATTTGAATATTCAAGGTACTTGGGACTCAAATACCTATTCATCTATTCAAATAGAATTCTTAGTATGTAATGAGTAAACCAGAAAACGTAATCATATAATTTAAAATTTTAGCAAATGGTCCTTAATGTAAATCTGATGACGAAATATAAAAGTCATTAGCAGGCAATTTTTTCTCAATAGCCATGTCTTCCTATACTGTTGATTTAATGGATCCTAACAACCCATTAAAGCCTATGGGTTAGGATTTCTACACAACCACATCAAGTTTGATAACAAAAGAAATTACTTTTTATATGTCTCCAATCACTATAAATACAGATTTCGGTTTAATATCTGAAGATATAGTAGAAAACAAAAGCGTTCGATTCGCAAGAACCACAGAACTTCTAGATTTGAACAGCAATGTTAATTTCTTAAGAGCAGTATTCAGACTTGAAACAACTGAAAACTTGCACATAAGGAAATACACTAAAATCTAAGATATTTTATCAAATTTAGGAGGATTGTGGTAAGTCCTGTTTAGTGTTGCATTAATACTCCAAAAACCCGTCAGTGAATTATCATTTAAGATATAGATATTAAATTCACTATTTAATTTTGAGGGTCAAAAAGAGAAGGTTTCTGAGCAAAACAATATAATAACTAGTCATCCTAATTTAGATTCTAATTTCGCTAGTCCCAGAAATTTATTGGACTAGTTAGAATTGAATAGGGGATTAAGGAATTTCTAAAACCAAAATAGTACACAAACTTAGGCTAAATAAAGATTGAAATCTATCATGGTTAAAAATTAACAAATTTAAGATATGAATGATGATACCCCTAATTTAGAAATCAAGCAAAAGATATCAGTATAGATTTCCTAATCGATAAAAAGATATTTCTAATTAGTTTCCAAAAAACTTAAACTAAATTGCTTTGAATATGTATATTTTCTGAGATGCCTTGCCTCAAACGATCAATCTAAATAACAATAGATTGAGTTTGCAACATAAAGAATGGATAAGGCACTTGATATATTATATCTAATTAAGAAATTATCAGAGATAGACAAACTTAAGATGATCCTTTTGACATAGGATTAGATTAAGGTTTTCGATTACTTGCCAAAACCAACTATTCCTATGAATCCATCAAAACAAACTCCTTAGAATTAATATTTTAGCATTCTAAGGCCAGTTAAAACAGATTATCAAAGGGCGTTGGATGCTAGAAATGCCTTTTAAGAAATTTTGAAGGATCCTAAGAATCCGATTAACAGAAATTTAATAAACTGTATGGACTAGCAAATAATAGATTTACTTTAAATAAATTAGTAATAGACATCAGTACAAAATATAGAAAATATTGATGATGAAAAAAGTTCGATTAAAGATATAAAAGAGGAAGATGATGAAATATAGATTAATGATATATATGTAAGTAAACCAAATATTTAAGATTGATTATTTTAATATCAATATAAATACGCATCATTATTTCAAGTACGTTTTACCCACTTTTAGAAATTATTAAATACAATTATTAAAAATATTCATTATCTTAAAGTCTTGATTTTCATACAGTAGTGTTTTAATATTAAAAATTCATGAGAAATTCAAGAAAAGTTCTTAAAGCTATCAAAAGATTTGATCTATTTGAAAAACCGGTTTAACTATTGATAAAAAGAGATGAGGGCCATAAAACCATCTTCGGTGCTCTGTTAACAGTAACTCTGATTGTTGTTATGCTGATCCAGATGATAAGGCAATTCAGAACTCTAAATAACAGGTCAAGCCCGCAATCATTTTTCACAGAAGTTTATCATCATGCTCCAGATTATGAGAAGTGGTCTCCTAATAATTTCACGATTGGTTTCTCTTTACAGGATCCAACATACGCAACATATATTGATGAGTCAATCTACATCGTAAAGGCTGTTTTGCAAGTAAAATCCACCCAAGTGTATGTATTTAAAGCTATTTAGATAAAATGGAGTTTCCACCACTCTTTTTGAGTAGGTACCAGTGAATTTAACGACTTGCAATCCATCAGTATTACGATAAACCGAACTGGTTGATTATTTTACATAGAATCTAGATATGCCCACAAATTATTGTATAGATTGGAATTCAGTGGATCATCTCTACATCCAAGGTAATTGGGACTCTGATACTTTTGTTTCACTCTAGCTACTTTTTAGCACTTGTACTGAGTAGAATAGAAGACGTAAATTAATTTCATATATTTCAGCTGACGGACCCAAATGTAAATCTGATGAAGAAATTAAAAAATAATTATCTGGAAATTATTTCACTATCGCGTTTTCCACTTATACACTCGATCTAACTAATCCCTACGAACCTTTTGAGCCTATAGGTTAAGACTATTATACTTCTACGTCGAACTAAATGACAAAGGAAATCAGTTTCTATATGATGCCAGTCACTGTGAATACCGATTATGGTCTTATAACTGAAGATGTTAAAACTCAAAAGACTATAAGGCTAGCAAGAAACACAGAACTGCTTGACTTAAGTGCTGGAGTGCAGTTTTTGAAAGTTGTTTTCCGAATGGAAACAACTGAACAAGTATATAATAGAAGCTATGAAAAAATAACACAAATATTGTCAAACCTAGGTGGTTTATGGTAAGTCTTATTCAGTATAGCATTGATGGTTCAAAAACCAGTAAGTGAACTATCTTATAAAATACAAATATTGAATTCCTTATTTAACTTCGAAGGATAATAAGAGAAAGAATTAGAATCTAATTAAACTAGGTTTCTGAAGGAACGATCTGAGTTTAACTTAGACAGTGCAAAAAATTCTAACCCAACAAGCCAGAGAGAGTTCCTAAATCAAGCTGACGACAATATAGTTTATAAAAACGAACTAAGTAATCTTGACAATAATGACAGCAGATATGAAAAATCAAGAAAATAAGCCAAACTTCGATTGAAATCAATCGTTGCTAAATAACACAGAATGGAAAAAATTGAATCCAATGGAGATGCATAATAGAAAAAAGTTCTCACAAAAGAGATAGCGATATCATTAAAAAGATACTTCAAATTAGTAAAAAAGAAACTATAATTAAATTTTTTCGAATATGTCTACTTTTTAAGGTGCCTAGTAAAAAAAGATGAAAATAAAGCTCATTAAATTGATTTTGCATCTGACAAAATGGAGAAATCAATAGATGTCTTGTACCTCATAAAGAAAATTCAAGAGATAGATAAATTAAAAACAATACTATTGACAAAAGATCAAATAAAATTATTCGATTATCTTCCTAAACCTACTATTCCTATAAATCCAATTAAACAAAATTAGGATAATTAATATTTCTCTATATTGAGGCCAGTAAAAACAGACTACTAGAGAGCTAATGAAGCCAAATAAGCCTTTTAAGAAATAATGAAGGAACCCTTTAACCCTATAAATAAAAATCTAATATCTTGCATGGATGAAAACATATTAAATCTTCTTTGTGTCAATCTAAATGAATAATAATAAAGTCCTTAAATGATAGAGTAAAAACAAGATTTTTAAGATATGGATCAAAGTTCTATCAAAGATGAAAGGCAAGATGAACAGGTTTAAATAAATGAAATATATATTAGTAATCATTGAAATATATTTCAAACATGTTCTTATTAATATTATTTTGCATCAATGCCAACCCAATAAGTTAGGTTGTTTCCCACTCCATGAGATTCAGACCCAATTAAGATTTAACTAAGGAACTCTTAAACTATATAAAAGAATAAAACATATAAGCAGCATCAATATCAACTTGTGTTGGATCTTTACTAAAATGCAAAATAAGATTTGCTAACTAACCCTAATATACCACTATTGAAGGACACTTTGAGATAGTTTCCTTGGTTGGAACTATCAGTATACATGGCAATCATATCCATATAAGTTTATCAGACGAGAAAGGAAATATGATTGGAGGCCATCTACCTTTAGAAGACAATGAGTGTCTGATTTATACAACCGCCGAAGTGGTGTTTTTGCAACACGTGGATTCCATATTTGTTAGATAAATTGATAAAACATATGGTTATGCTGAACTTGTAGTTCTATGATCCAAAATAATGATTTATATAATATAAAATCAATTTGTAAGTTAAGCATTGTGTACTTTTGTGTGTTAGAGTTTTGGTTTATTTGGTGAAGATATTTTCCATAGAGCCCAATAAGCTAAAATTCTTACTGCTAATCCCAAACAAAAGAGAATTAGACAATCATTCCACATTGAGATATTAATTGATAATTATGCCACTGGATCACATGGTGTGGTGTCACCTTATTAACAAATGTAATCATATCCATCAAATTCATTCTAAAAAATTATTAATATTTTATACATGGACTGCGGCTTCAAAACCATATTTAAACATACTTAAATATGTGAAGGGATAAAATATGTAGGGGATGTTGTCTTGGTTGACGAAGAATCCTCCTAGAATCATGAATGGAATGACTAAGGCAGGTACTAAAGCAGTAGCTACTTCAACTTTTGGAATAATGACTGATAATAACAATCCGTATGAGACTGCATACCAATAAATCAATATCTGAATGAACACTAAAAATTAGATTAATATATTTACTTAACATGAAGTACTAAGTTACATCCTTATCACTCAAACCAATAACATAATAGCAAATGATAACAACTAATGAGGGATAGAGTAATTAAAATGGAAACTCTGCCATCGATCTTGCCCAAAAGAATGAATGCACACTGTAAGTCTTATTAATTCTTTCTCTCAAGAATAGTGGTCTTTCCATAGAGAATGTGTGAAGAGCACCTTGAATACCTCCAAAGGCATTAGCTGTGCAAATAAAGAATAAAGCTCCATATCTGTTTTATAATCCTTCACTATATTTTCCTAGGTCTGAGTAAACAAGCATCAACATGACAGCATTGAATATAGATTGAACTATTTTCAATCTAATATCCATAGGATTTCTAATTTCATTCAATAGAGATCTTTCAAATATCAATCCAAATTGTGTGAAAAATCCGATGTGATAATCTTAGTCATTAACATTAATTATAGCTGTTTCTTTGGATTCTAATTCTCTAACCATGTTAGATTTGTTATATGTATCAATAAATTTAACAAGTCTTTCTTCAAACTCTTTAGCGATTAATTTCTCATCAAAATCATCTTATTCTCCAGCTTGTATTTTCTCTACCAATAAACCTTCCTCATTCATTAGTTTCATAAAATAATCAGAGGGATTAGAAAAGTTAGGACAGACAAATCCCATAGATGCAAAATACTCGATGGCCTTTGCCGCTTCTCCCTAATATATAATGTTTCCTCTAACTAACAACATAAGTCTATCGAAGTTATTGAAAATTTCAGATGAAGGTTGATGGATTGTACTGACAATAGTTCTACCCTCTACTGCTAATCTCTTCAGGAGATCAATAACTTATAGTGCTGTTGAGGAATCGAGACCAGTTGTAGGCTCATCTAAGAAGATCAAACTAGGGTTAGTCAGTAGTTCGACACCAATGCTGGCTCTCTTTCTTTCTCCTCCTGAAACACCTCTAATTTAGGTGTTTCCTATTCTTGTATTGGAACAATTAGTTAATCCTAGCTCTTTAATGAGTGATTCTACTCTTTAAGCTTTTTCAGAGGCAGAAATGGTCAATCTCATATTAGCAGAAAAATAAAAGGCCTCTATTATGATAAATTTTGATGAATACCTCTAGGAGTGAATGTGGCTAGTAAGATATCATCTTGCATAACATATGCCATCTAATCATTGAACTTATCGATATCATCAATTTCTTTGGAATTTAGGACAAGCCTTCCTGATATTGATAAATTATCAGAAATGAGTCTTCCTGAGAGGAAATTCAATAAGGTAGTCTTTCCTGAACCGGATGGTCCAAGAATGGCAGTGAAATGTCCAGGTTTCATTACCCCCTTTAGATTATTTAGTAATGTCTTAACTTGGACTTCCTAAAAAGTCTAAACGAATAAGTAACCTTTCCGACAGTAATGCTAGCATTGATGATAAGGTTGTCCCAAGCCAGTTCTATAGGTGTGAATTTTCCTAGTTGGAATCCATTTTGTTAGGTCTTCTCAATGAGTTGATCTTCTCTATTATTATCTATATAGGTTAATAAAGGTTGTTACTTGTTTGTATTCCTTCCATAAATGATAATTTTATTATTGATTTTAGGAATAAATCCAAACCTTTATGAACCTAGATTATTTTATAAATACTGTTCATTGAGAATTCTTCTTTTCCGAAACAAATTACAGTATAAATATATATATATTCAGATTTTTCTTAACACAGATAATTATTTTTCAATATCAATTAAACATTTGTTCTACACAGATTAGAAGCACTTGTCCGTATCCGCCTACTTTGTACAATTCTCAAGGTCGTCTTTAGTTTTAGACAATATATAATATAACTGATCATATTATTTGGAATAATTCTAACAATCCTATCTATTTTCTTTCATGCAAATTGTGTATTTGTCAAATATTCTTTAATGTATGATATCAAAGTCATTCTAATTCAATGAATTATCAATATCATCAATCACAGATTTTAATTTTTAATACATTTTTTTAAAAATAAAAACAAATTCATTTTTTTCCTTTTCCTTTCTTCTTGGCCTGTACTTCCTTTTTAGGTACAGGAATTTCTTCTACTACTTCATTAGGATCAACATTAAGCATTACTTTGCTTGTGATTTTTATAAATTATTCCAATTAATCAATAGAGTGACACTTAAATATGACTCTTTTCTTATCATCAGTAACCTTTAATAAGGCAACTTCTTTCTTTTTATTATATTTAACTGTTGCCCTAGCTGTTGGTGACTCCAATATTAAATCTAAGCCCTAAGTCATGAAATTATCCCACGATTTGATCATAAATATTATTATTTCATTTATTTTCTAAAAAAATAGAATGACCGATTTAAGTGAAGATCAAATAGCAAACTATAAAGAAACATTCTCTCTCTTTGATAAAGATGGTGATAATAAAATCTCTGTGAGTGAATTAGGATTATTGATTAGAGGACTTAACTAGAATCCTACAGAAGCAGAAATTGAAGAGATGAAAAATGAGGTTGATCCAGATGGTACAGGTTAGTTAGATTTCCCTGAGTTTCTTTCTTTGATGGCAAAAAGAGCGAAGGATATAGATCAGGAGGAGGAATTAATGGATGCCTTCAGGGTATTTGATAAGAATTAGAGAGGAGAGGTAGATGCAACTGCCATAAAACATATGATTCGAACTTTAGGAGAACCCCTTAGTGAGGAGGAAGCAAACTAGTTTATTTAAGAAGCTAATCCCAACAAGGAAACAAATTCAATTAGATATGCAGATCTAGTGAGAATACTTACAACAAAATATTTGATGTGATTTTATTAAATATGATAAAAAAGAAATAACTTGATTCCTGTCTGTCATAAATAGATGACTTTGTCAAACCAATATGGAAATTGGAATAATATATGACTCCATTTGATATCGCATCTTCAATGATTTAACATATTATGATGAATGAGGATATTAATGGATAAATTGTGGCAGATCTAGGATGTGGAACTGGCATGTTATCAGCAGCAATATTGTGTGCTGGAGCGCATCATGTAATTGGTTATGAAATAGACTAATAAGCTGCAGATATTGCTTTAAAAAATATTGATGAAGTTCATGGATCAGGATTTGATTTAATACTTACAGATATTTAACATCATAAATTTAAGGGGTAAGTAGATACAATAATAATGAACCCTCCAGTAATATATGATTATATTAGTTTGGAACAAAAAATGAAAATATTGACACAATATTTCTGAAAAAATCATTTGGTAAAGATTAATATAATATAATTTAGAGTATTGCTCAGGAAACATCTATTCTTTACATAAAACAGCCACAAGACAATACTTACAAGGATTAGGGGAGTCAAACAATAGAAGCTTTAAAGTTTTAGAAACATATAAGTTTCCATTACCAAAACGATTTCTAAAATATCATAAAAAAGGTATATTAAATATCTAATCATTATTAGAAATGGCGTATACTTAAGTTGATTTTATTTAATTTGGTTTATAAAATAAATAATGAGTTTATATGATAAAATTTTCAATTAAATGAGCAAACACTAATACTTTGAACTATCCCTTTTCTATAATAGATACAAACACGTCAAACATCTACTAAAAGAAAATACTACAATTTTAAAAGAATTTGATGCCTTACTAAAAAGTTATATAAAATTAGTTAACGAGAAAACATTGACAATCAACTACATTGAGACAATCCAAAACATATATAATGCGAATAACTTGGGAGAATTAAAAATGAAAGCAAAATACAAAAATCTTATAAAATTAATTAGAAACTTATTTTTTTCTCTATAAAGGCTGTGCTAAACATTAAAATCACCCCTTAATTAAATCAAGTTAAAAGAATTCAAAACTAAATAAAATATTCCAATCGTATTTACTGTGAAGTAAAATGATGACAAAAGAAAATATTACACCTTTTAGACTCATGAAATTTTAATACTAGTTAATAAGGATATAAATTTCTTTAACCAATCTGAGTACTATTAATTAGTTGGGCTTTATGGTAGATTAAAAAAATAATTTATAAAATATAAATTTCTATTAAAAGAGGAATTAAGAATCTCTGTTTTCCTATTTAATCCTTAATACAAAGGAATACAGTAGTGTTAGGAATATTTAGAAAAGAATTAAAATATTGTGATTAGTTATGATAAAATTAGTAAGTTTATAGATATTTTTAAACATGTCGTTAGAGCTAAAAAGTAAAGTAAGTAATTAAACAAATTCAGGATAATAGAAAGTTTAGAAAATGGATATAAGAAGTTCTACTTTATGGGTAAATTGCATCATAAATATAGGATTTGATAATCATAATTATGATAATTCACTTACTTCTTCCTTAAGTATAGAGTATCTAAAATCTATGAATTTTTCCCATTCGGTTAATCCTAGTCCATTATAAATAATCTTCAAATTTTCATGTAGTGGTAATAAGGGTTTTATCTGTTATAAATACCATGCATATTCTTCATTATCTATTTTAACACCATATACCTATTATTAGGTAAAAATGTAATACAGTTTTTTATCTGAGATAAGATTCCCACATTTAATTTACAAACTTATACTATGGTCTTAAAGAGGGTTCTTATCGTAATTCTACACCTTTTAGTCTTAAGAATTCTGTGTATTTATCCATAAAGTTAAATACAGGAAACTAGTAAATAATAACAGTAATTATACCTTGACAGGATTTTCAGGATATATCAAATCTTACAGATCAAGACCTGGAACAATCTATGGATTTGTGTCGATGTATTTTTTAATAATAGCGATCTCTGGGGAATCAGGCATATGGTTTAAAACCTTAAATATATAAATGTATTACAATCAATTAATTAGCTTACTCTTGCATTTTTTCTTATTATTTTTTAAGATTTTCCTCTTCCTCTTGCTACTATCTTTAAGCTTCCTCCTGCTTCTATTTTTCTAACAATTATTGTTATTCCAAAATTTATTGTTACTTCTTGTAATCTTCATAAGATGGGAGGGCAATCATATTTTTTTCAAGATATTCTTTAACTTCTTCCTAAACGTTAAATGGTGGATATTTATTAACAATACGTAAAAACTAAATCTAATGAGTGCTATATTTATTCAGCGGTTCCCGTATTCCAAGCTAATAGCATAATTGAATATCTCCTTTCTTTGATTTAATGACTACAACACCATCATAAATGCTCCTTTATTGAAGAGAATCAAAATTAAAACTTGCTAGACCCACTTCAGAATCAGAGAAAAAGCCCTTCTCATAGAGTCTGACTTCGACTAACTTGTTAGCAATGTCCTAACCACCTGCAAACGGAATATCAATTTGTGAATTAAAAATACAAGATTAATCACACACATCGGTTTTGTTGCTAACTATTTTTCTATTTAGGTGAATCAAATTATTACTTTCCAACTTCTAATGCATAGGTAAGATAGTATTTTTCATATTTGCATTATTGAAGTTTGATAAATTTTAATCGTAAAACATTTGGTGGAATGTCCTTATTTTCTAAGGAGAGCTAAACCTATATTGTCTCGTTTTCGATATCAGGAAATGGAATCCACACCTCTTTTTCCAACTATTTCAAATACAGAATTTAATCTTCATATTGAGCGCTTCTTTATTTGCTTTCTTCATGTGGCTGTATCATCTTTTAACCCTTTTGTAATATTTTTAGAATGAAGAGCAATTCTTAAGAAATCCTTCTCTTTTTTATTTGCTTCAAACATTAATGCAATCTAATCAGCGATGTCTTCATTTAATGATCAAATTTACCTTTCTTGAAAAATTATTATGACTTCTAATGAAAAACTTCAAAATTAATTTCCTTCATTTCATTCAAAGTAAAGAAGGCTATTGCAGGGTCTAATCCCTTTAAGAAGTCTTCCCTTAGCACCTTTGCTTTTTCCATGACTTTGAAGAGGTAATCTAAATACTCTTTCTTTTTTTCTGGTTAATATTTTGAAAAATATTTCAACATGTTTACATATTGTTTATATCTCCTAAGGAAAAATTCGAATTTTATATGCTTAGGTTTTTAATCAATATCTTATGCAAGTATTTATTCTGCAGTTAAATTTGACTTAAAGTCTCCCAATTTATAATCACTATGATTATTAAAATTTATACTCCTTTAATTTTTGTGAATTAATCTCTTGTTTAATTTACTATTTCTTATCCTGCCTATTAACCTATTATTATTAAGGCCCAAGTTAGATATTCGGATTTATTTATTATACAATCTAAACAAAGGTTTAATATGGATTCTATTTCAATTATTACAATTCCATATTTAAAATGTTTATTCTATTTTGTATTCTTCCGATGAATAGTTTGTCCTAATTTTATTATGCTTATTAAAGCAAACTTTACTAATCCTTCAGACTTTGCTGCACAAATTCCCCATAATTCTTATCCGTGACTTTTCTTTATTCCACAAATTCGAGCATTTGCTTTTATTTATCGCCAATTAATTGAATCAATCTATTATACAACTACTTAAAAGGTTCATTTCCTTGAACAACAGGTGACACTAGATATTTTGTTTTTATTGCTTCAATCTCAGATTTAATTAAACAAAGAGATTTAAAATGATTTGGCTAAGTGTATTGGACTTCTAATTAAGCAAGTCCTTTTTATGGAGGTCCTTATGATTAAACTTTTGGCTGTTATTATTATTAGGGTTGTTATTACTTCTATGGTTTAGATTATTATTGTTGCTATTATTATTGTAATTATTGTTGCTATTATTACTACAAAATTTGTTATTATTATAATTGCTTTTCTTTTTTTAATCTTGCTTATTCCAATTGTTCTGCTCTTTCTTTTTCTTCAGCTTCGTCAATCATGGCTTGCAATACATCAATTCCTAGAAATACAATATATTCATACTATCCATAATCTATAAAATTATATTAATATATTTAATAAGTATATAAAATAAATCACTATTTTCCTTTATAATGCTATGGTAAAACATAAGAATTTTACATTTATTCTTTTGGGACATCATTAACAGAATATCTAGTTTGCATCACTTATCCATATGGCCTCGCCTTAGTTGATAATTGATAACTTTAAATCTTGTCAATTATACTAGTATTAATATTCTATGGACTATTTTCGAAAGGTCTTCTTTAGTAGATGGGAGAATTTTCATACACCTTATTCATTCTCTACTGAGGTGATACTTCTATAATTTTGGATACAGTTATATTTTCAGAATACTTTTCTTCACTTTTTAATCTCTCTTGATTTCCAATAGGAGTCCTAAATTCCATATTATGAGGCTTCAAAGCATTGAAAGTTTTATCTTAATATTTATTGATTCTCGATTCCAATTCTTGAGCATAATTTTCTTTTTATCTCATTTAAGATTTCAAAAATTCTAACTCTTTCTTTATATTTAGCAATTCTTCTGTTTGTAGTTTCATATTTTTAGATAAAAAATCATTCTATTATCTTAATTATTCACACTCTTTACATTTATCGACACCAAATGTTTATCTAGCAAATGTAACTCCTCCAAAATTCTAGTTTATAAACTATCTGTCTGCCTCTTTACATTCATTAGTAACTTTTTAGCTTTGGTGACTTTTTGAGTCACCTCTTTCATTCTTCTTCTCCATATTAGCAGATCTATCTAACGATTGTCTATCATAATTAGATTATCTATCATAATTTGACGATCTGTCCAAATTAGCACTTCTTTCAAGATTCTGTCTATCAAAATTTGTGCTTTTCTCTAAATTTGTACTTCTATCTAGGTTTGCACTTCTCTCTAGATTAACAATTCTGTCATATTTGGCACTTCTGTCTAAGTTAGATAGTCTTTCGAGTTTTTCAAGTTTTTCATTTCTTTCTTATCTCTCTTATCTTTCTTATTTTTCATTTCTTTCATATTTTTCTAGTCGCTCCTAGATTGCAGATCTTTCAATCCTATCATCCTGTTGTCTTAATGAATTTTTATCTGGTTAGGCTGTATATACAACATTTAGACCTACAGAGATTAAACAATTTTGGGTTGGAAGGTCAACTTTCTATAATTATATTCTATGAGTTGTTGCTTAATAATTCTCAGGAACCTTATTCAATCCAAATATAAACCAATTATTTTTTGAATTAATCAATGCAAAATTCTCTCCCAATAAAACTTAGTTTATCTTTCCATCTTCAATTTTGCAGAGTTCTTCAATCGGAGTGCATTTCCTTGCATACCCCCAACTTCCAGTTCCCCAAAAATAAAGTTTCCCCTGCTTTGTTTGCACTCCACTAAAAGTTCCCATTGATGCAAGCACATTTTGGACATCTAAATTGAGATTTAATTTGGTAGGGGTCCTCAAAATTTATTCACTAACGCCACACTAACCAAATAAATTATTTCCAGTCACATAGACTTAGCCCTTAGACAAAAATATTGAATGATCTAATCCAGCTGCCATTTAGTCAATTGGAATATTTAATTTGGTAGGTAAATTTAATTGTGTTTCATCCTCCAAACCTAATTGACCATTTTAATTTTCACCAAATACATAACCAACATCCCCATGACGAACAATAGTGTGAAAACTTCCACAGTAAACAGAATCACCTTTTATGTTCAATTCTCTTGGTGTCTCTTAATTTTCAAAGTCACCTAATCCTAATTATCCTTCAGTTCCTCTACCCCAAGCAAATACCTTTTTATTCTATGTGACTGCTACTGTATGATACAATCCTGCCGATACCTCTTTAACTTATTTCATAACTAGTTGTACTCCCAAACCTGTAACTCCTCTCTGACCAAATTAATTAGAACCATACGAGTACAAATTACCCTCTTATGTTAGTGCTAATAAATGTCCCTATCCAGAACAAATTTGTGTAACATGCCCAGGAATATAAATCGTTACACTCTCTGTAAAATCTGGAATGTTTCTTGGAGTCCTTAGAACAAGACTTGTTGAGCTTTCATAGCTATCAGTAGATAAACCTCCTCCATAAATTGTGATTACACTCATTCGTTAATTTAATTTATGAATAAAGAATAGGCAGCCAAAAAAATATAAGGGTAAATATATAAAAATATTATCTTAAAAAGACTTTGGAGATCATACACTAATAAAAAGATATTCAAATACTACAAAGATATAGTCCTATTTAAGTGCAAGTAAATATAATAAGTGAAATACATAAATTAGGGGTAATCCAGCGAGATTATTGAAAGCGATTAATCCGAATGAAGCATAATTATTAGATGCTGCCTCAAGAGCTCATGTACGATTTAGACTAGGTGGTTCTGTATTATTTTAACGCTTAAAAATAGAACTTTCCTCCGGTTATATATTATAAAATATTTAATCATGGAGGAATATGTGATTTAAACTCATTTGCACCTAGGGATTATGCATTAATCAATAGAGATCAACCTTAACCTAAAGTACTTTATTCAGAATATAAAAAAAACTAATAAAAATATGATAATTAAGGATGGTATTTGAGAATGGACAATAATGGATGGAGACCAGTATTATTAGATTTTATTGTTAGATATCTAACAAATAACTCTAAAAAAATGATTACATAGAATTATTCTCCTCAAATAAAATCAGATATTACCATCATAAAAAAGATAAAAGAGATGAGAAAGTGAATAAGAAGGCAAGATTTAATAAACTTAAATGGATACAATCAATAAATAAGGTTGAAGACAAGGATAAATAACAAGAATTTATAACTTAAACTTAACAATTGATAGATTTAGATGATGTAATAAATATTCATTATATTTTAGGATTAATTTGATAAAGAAGTTTAAAATTTAATAGAATGGACTGAAAACTTAAATTTTGATAAATACATGGAAGAGTGGTTTTAATTGTCAACATCAAATGCAAGCGAAAACTATGTAAAACACCCAATAAACGCACCATATGTTGATTCTATACAATAATGAATTATATTTAAAGAGTGTTTGATTATTTTTTCTACTTAATATGGTTTGAAATATTCTAAATCATCTTTAGTGTTCGTGAAAGTTATGATTTGTAAAAATTGAAATCATAAATAACTTTAGACGACTAAGAAATAAATCTCAAACTTACTCATAATTTTGTAGAACTAAATTTGTATAAAATTTGAATAATCGAGTATAACACTATATATAGACTAATATTTCAATAAACAATATAAATCAATATCCTTTAAGTGATAATATAATTGATCCTACAATTATAGCACCTCCTAAGATCGACAATATAGAGGGTACTTTTTCAAAGAGAAAAAAATCGAAAATCAAAGAAAATATGACGGATGTGTATGTGTAAGGAGCTATTCTAGCAAAATTTGTTAATTAAAGAGCTCTAAAGAAAAGTATATTTGAACTGTAAGTAGTTATAGCTGACAAAGTGACAAGGATAAAATAGTATAAATCGTAATCGTCATTGATACCCATCAAGACAATTTCCACCCCTCCAACTATAACCATGCAAATGTGAAAATAGTACGTGATGACACTACTACTAACTTAGTTTCCCACAAATTTTACAGTTACAAATGATGCAGCTTGCATTATACTGGCCACTAACCCAACTATACAGCCCATGAAATGTTATGGATGGCTGATACTTCCAAATAAAAATTGTGGTCTAGTAATCAAAATCAACCCAAATAGACTTATCATAATGTTTCTTATTCTTTTCTAATTAATTACTTCTCCCCATAGAAAGAATGACATCACTTATCCCCATATCGTATTAGTTTAGCTGATCACAAGTCCCTCCGACATTGATATCATTCTTAAACTTGCAAAGAATATAGGAGCGGATACTGCTAAAATCAATCCTTAGGCTACCAATGCATTAATCCTTCCTTTCGGAAAGTATTCATGTTGTCCTGATGCAAATATTCCAATTACAATCATAACACCTCTATGATAGAGTAAGGAGTATGTTGATTAATGAGCTCTCTTTATTATTGCTTGAGCTATACTGATTAAAAATTGAGCTATGGTAATATAGGCAGCAGATATTCCCTCGACATGGTTCTATTCAATGTGTAATAGCTTCGCATACATATTAATTATGGCAAAATTAAATAATTCTAAATCAGAATTCAGAAAATTCCCATATAATGATTGTAGATGACATATGATAGTCACATAAAATATATTTACATAATCAAAAGAGAATTTGATTATATAATACAAAAAAATTATTAATAAATTTAGTAATAAATGAGATCATCTTTGCTTAAGAATTATGGCCCATCACAAGTATTTTAAAAGGAGAATACTCAAGAGTTAAAGAAAGTCAGATCATACCTGAATAAATCTTAAATATTATCAAATGATAAAGTTGAAATCCCTAAAAATCGATCATAAACATTTGGAGTTGAATGTATTAATAATTTAAACAGAAAGGGATTATTGTGATAAAGTAAGATTAAACAAGAAGAAAGTTTACTAAAATCCCATATAATATTCAAAACCAATGTTTAAAATTGATGGATAGCAAAAAATATAAAGGAATGAAATGAAAAATGAATAAATATATCCAGCAACTTATTATTGGAATACACCCTAACTAGGGAGAGTGAATACAGGATAAGATCAAGATTTTGACAAGAATTATTCAAAAGTAATATGCACAATATTATATAAAAGATAAGAAAATATTTGGAGGGACAATCACAAATATTGAATGTTAACGATGATTACTAAAAACACAACAATTACAAGGATATTGTTTAGAACACTAGGGAATTCTCATAGCATATTGATGAGGCTAGCAGGACTACATCAAATGCCCATGCATCTGGGATTGAAAGATAGAAAGTCAAAAGATCATCATTTTAGTAGGATTGGATTAATAGAGGCAAAGAATAAAGAAAATGAATAATTATCTTCATAAAAACTCATATAATTTTGTAAACCATCCTTATTATGATTGGTGTAATTGTTTTCTCGTCTAATGGAGAATCTTCTCATTTTCTTGTAAATTATAAAATAGGATCACATTCATAGCTAATGATATTATCAATAAAACTATCAAAATTATAGTCAATTTATTAGATTATGTGTTATATTCTTGAATTTTAACTTAATTTGTTTAACTATTATTAGTATTTGCGTGCATCGATGTGAGTTTTTCAACGGTAATTATTTGTATATTTAATTTTTTTTATTAAATTTTTTATGTTTTTGATTTTATTATTAGGAGGAGTGAATGCCGCATTCGCTGTCGCTAACATTTCGTCTTGCACAACATCCTAATATTATTCAATACTAAATAATGGAACATGCTAAACTTGTAATGGATATACCAAGGATGGTAAAGTAATTTCAATTTCAAATAATAAATAGTGCTATTGTTATGACAATATTCCTGAATTTGAAATGCCTAATGTTCCAAGTACTTGCCCCAGGACTAATTACCTGAGAAATATCTTTGACATAAGTGGAAAATATTCACCACTATAATAATCGTGTACAGGCAAATCATTTTATAATGGATAAAGTATTTTTTAATCAAATATTATCAAGCATGCTAATTATGCCCTAATAATACTATTGGAAGTAATTTGACTTGTGGCTGTCAATCATCATTAACTCTCTCTGATTACTATTGTGTAAATTAGACAAATACATTAACTAATTCTGCTGCATCTTTGACTTCAACGATAGGGGCAAAAGCACTTATAGGTTGTTAATAAAGTGATATTTTATCCTGCCACTAATTAGCAAATATCTGTGTCCAAGATTTTGCCAAAACTATATCATCTTCTTAGGCTTGCACATATTTGAATTCATCAAATTTCAGCACAATATTATTTCCTAAATTATAAGGTCCTAATTTAATAAGAAACTCAAATGTGGCAATAGAAGTTGTCGCTAAAGATCCATCAAGCTCAAACGAATTCAATAAATTTCCTTACTATTACATAATATATCATACAGATGGCACAAGTACTGAATTCAAACAGTTAAGAAATGAATTAATGTTGTGCAGCTACTCGTATTATGATGCAGAAAAGTCCTATAGATTTGGAGTTAAAATATAACAGACTTGCTAATTAGATATGAAGAAAATTCCTACCACAGCTTAATTTTTTCAAGTATTTTTGTATAATGGCACAAATGGAACATACATACCTATCCCCGTGAGGATGTAAAATTTTAATTTATAACCAAATAACGCTAATGATGGAGATTATGAAACATTTAGTAACTACATTTATAGGTTTTATTTATATGATGGAAATATTTCCACATCCCTTTAATATGCCAAATCCTTAATCTTTTATGTTAATCTTGCAGCTAATAGTCAGATTTATCTACCATATATTTCAATATAATACTCAAATTATTCATTAGGAGCAGATTCAACTGTCTATTATAGAGTAAATATATTATCTATCATAGGAATTATATTTTTCAACTACTAATTTTTACATCATAGCAGCAGTGTTACTAGTTTTAGTTTGTATAGGAGTAGTTATTGTTTGGATAATTAAATTATGGGTTTGGAGCAGAGCAAATCCCTCGTATATGGCTGAATAACTATACACAATTTTATTGTGTTCTAAAGGAATATTTTCTTTGCTAGATATTTGGTCCGAAGCCATGTTTTATTACTTATTTTTAATGACTGGATACTGGTTCGTGTTTTTTAAATTCCAAAATTATGCTCTAGTTTAAATGCCTTCATTAGCAAATTATACAACATATTATCAATCTTTTGAAATAATATTTTACATGATGTTTGCAGCAAGATTGATTACGACTTTTCATTTAGTTTTATCATAAGCCGATTTAGAAATATTCTTCATCGACTGGGAGAAACTTGAGATATAAAGACCTAAATCAATTCAAGATGAAATTGATGTAGATGTAAGGAGACAATTAGAAAAATATGAGCCTAAGGTTAGCGCTTGGAGAACTCTATTAATAGCGAATGAATTTAATGAACTCTCCACCTATAGAATTGTCTCAATTGAGTGGTCACTATTTTTTGTAGCCTTTTTCTTAGAAGGAATCAATTGGATTAACTTGCAATCAGAATAGCCCAATTTAGATATTGATTTTGTAGTATAAAGAAATTATGTTTTAACATTTTTCTTGTATAACTTTTTATTTTTTACGATTGGTCTTGCATAAATAAGTAAAAATATATATTTATTTTAGTAATCCAAAAGATATTTGATATATGGTTTCCTATAGCGATAGAAGACTTTGTTGATTTGTGTTCTATTGCTAATATTTCAATTATGATAATCGATGATCTATTGCATGGATATTATCTTCACGGAGAAAATCCGATTGGTTAAGCCGAAGGGTCTAATGAACACTTAAAATTTTGTTTAGAATATGAATCAGAAGGAAAAGGCAAAAAAAGAGGTTACTTATAAATAGAAAAGGGATAAAATAAAGATGATGCTGAATTACAAACGTTTGAAATCTTTTTACCTTAAAAGTTCAGAATGTCATATGATTAGGTTTTCAAAATACCATTACGATCCCAAACAGATCAAGCATAGGGTGGATATAATGATTTTTCACTCTTAAGGGATCCAGTTCCTCATAGATTAGATATGGCTGAAGTAGAATTATCAAGATAAAGACTATCATTTTATATTAAGGACATCTTAACACAAGTTAGAATCAATCCCACTAAATATGTTAGAGATAAATTCCCACTTTAAAGACTTTTGGGTTTACCGCCTTCAGAACTGGATGATCCATAATTTAAGGACTAGAGCATACCAATATTTTACAGGGACCCAGATTATTCATTCAAGAAAATATTCTTTTGTGGGCATGAATTCTTCTTTTTGATATCAGATGTGATTATGTTTTCCTTTTGGATGCTATTGACAAACAACGTATACGTTGCAGTCTTATTAACATATTTATACACGAACGGCTTATTTAGTTACAGATAGTGGGTGGGAGAGAGAAACTTAGCAGATAAATCAAAGATTAATCAGAAATTTTTAATTTGATTATAATATAATAATTAAATTTTGTTTGTATGCAAGGATAACCTATACCATTCATCGAACTTATAGAACAGCAAAATGGCTAATAGATGGAAACATCATTTGAAGTTCATCCTTAAGCAATAAAGCTGTTATAATCATTGCAAAATAAGAAAGTTTTTCATTTATACTAATTAGGTTGCTATTCTCACAATCGCCGGACCTTAAAGAACTGGAAAATCATTCCTTGCAAATAGAATTTTAAAAAGATAAAAGGGATTCGCAATCGGTCCTACAACTCAACCCTGCACTAAAGGCATATGGCTATGGAGCTAGCCAATTAATCTTAGTGATAATACGGCATTATTAATTATGGACACTGAGGGTTTGAATTCTGTTTGTAATAAAATAACCTATTAATAGAGAGGGATATTAATGTTGATACTAAAATATTTTCAATCTCACTATTATTATCCTCAATGTTTGTATACAATCAAATCGGACATATTGATGAAAGGTCAATCGAGAATTTATCATTAGTGGTTAAATTGAGTGAGTCAATTAGCGTTAGTAATGATGCATCAGAGAAGTAGTTAAGCTAATTTTTCCCTAATTTCTTATGGGTTTTGAGAGATTTCTCTCTGGATCTCAAAGGAAGAACTTCATAAGAATATCTAGAATATGCATTGTCTATGCACCCTGGTTAGGGACCAGAGGTAGAGAGAAAAAACTAGATTCGATAAAAACTGAAAGAATACTTCAAAAATAGGGATTGTATTTGTATGGAAAGACCCATCGATGAGGAGAGAAGATTGGCAAATATAGAAGATGAAGACTGGAATGCCCTAAAGCCTGGCTTCATCCACGCTGTGTAGGACTTTGAAAGGAAAGTCATCCATCAAATCAAACCTAAATAAATAGGGAACACTGTTTTAAGTGCTGATATGTTCTTAAAGATAACCCTTGAATATGTTGATACTATCAATAATGGTGGAATCCCACAAATATTAACTAGTTTAGATCGAGTTATATTATAGGAAGTTAGAAATATTGTAGAGGAACTTAAAAGTTAATATGTCAAAAAAATGCAGGAAATATTATCAAAACTAAAGCCTCCCTATGAGGATGATGAGCTAGTTTAAGCATAATAGAAAGTTGGATAATATATATTTGAAAAATTAGAGCAGAAGTCAAATGTTATTTTAGATCCATAAAAATTAAATTAGATGAAACTAGAACTTTCAGAATTGATGTAAGTGGATTTAAAGAATAGATTAGAGATAAATAGAGACCAAACTACTTCAGTTTCAAATTAACTATTAGGAAAATTCTTTAACTCCTATCAAGTTCCAGTTTTGTAGAATGTTGATGGAATTAAATAATCGTTAATTAGTGAAAAATATTAGGAATACGGAAGGTTCTATAAATATTATGTGGAGAATGCAAAGGGTTCAAATAAATATAGGCATATCGCTGAAAAGGTGCCTTCATTCTTATTTGACTTCTTTGATAAATTAATTTAATAAATCTAGAAGGTTTATAATGAGGAAAATAATTAGACAAAAAAATTCTTAGTTCAAGCAAGAGAAGGTGAAGAGAGGTTGAGAAAAACTATTACAAATTATGAAAACTTACTCTATGAAGTCTAAAAGGAGAAGGATGGAATACTATATGAGACTGATAATATTAAGAGGGAATTGTCAAAAGTTGATAAATTGAAAAAAATAGAAATTGAAACTTTATAATAAAAAGTAATGCAATTGTAATTGGATCTTGATAGTAAAAAAGAGAAGAATTCATAATTAAAGACTGATAATTAAAGTTTATAGGATTAATTATAAAGGACAAGAAATGACCTAAATGCCAAACGAGTTGAGTGTGCACAATTACTGAAAAGAGTATCTGAAGACAATGGTCGTGAAAATAATAACAACGAGGACGTAAGATTATTAATAAATATTAGATCACTAACGAATTAGTTATAACATATAAGGACATGAAAAACTAGGCCAAACAAATGGATGAGTTCTTTAGAAAAAGAGCATTAGATTCATCATAACAAAATATTTTCATTCAAGAGATATAGAGATTACAGTAAGACAAATTCAACGAGATGTAAAAGTTAAGAGAGGATTACAAAAATAAAAAATAGAAATTCAGATAAGAATTAGATAAAGAGAAGTAATAAATACGAATTATATTATCTAGAGCATAAATGAAGTAGACAATAGATCATTTATTGGAATAGAATGATGCTCTAAAAGCAAAAAATGTTACTTTTTAAGAAAAATTAGAAGGAAGCTAAAAATAATTATAAAACTTAAAAGTATGTTATAACTTTTATTTAGGGACTCTAAAATGATTTCAATAGAACCAAATAGCAATTGGAAGAGAAATGTCATGCTCTAGATATGCACATCTAAGTTATTGATAACTTTACTAAAGATATTGAAAAACTTACGGGAATAAGAGAGGATTTAGAATAAAAGATAGCATTTATGAATTCAGAAAAAAGCATCTTGATCAGCTATAAGGAAAGTTTTCCCTACATACTTAGAGGTAAAATATATTAATATTATTTATAGAGGCATTGAAATGGGTGATGAATAAAAATTCGAAAATTAAGCACGCTCTGAATTCGATAGGTGAGGAAGAATAGAGGGCTTTGAGAGATTGTTTTAGTGAACTGGGAATTAAATTATGAATAATTATAATGTTTAAAAAAAAACCAAAAAATAATTGTACTATTAGTTTTGATGATAATGATGACATTTAACATGAGAAGGCATATTAGGCTCCTCCAATTGTTAGAGTATAATATGATGAAGGAGAAATATTACCTGTTCGAAAATATGTTAAAATAGATCCTGTGATCTAATCAACCTAAAATACACCACAATATTCATAAGATTATCTGTAGTAATTATTTGAAGAGAATAAATAGTAAAATTAAATTGCAAGGTAATATCAGGAGGAAGAGGAATAAAATTATATTTAAGTAGAAGCTGATGAAGAAATTTAAGAAATTCAGGTTATCAATATAGAAGATAGTGACAATGAGTAGGAAAGATAGCATATTTTAGATGCTAAAGAAAAGAGAAGCAAAATGAGAATGAAAAATGAATTCATATCATACTAAACCGATTAAATAATCGATGTGGATTAACGTATGCCTATGATAGGAGAATACAAACCATACAGAGAGATAAATGTAGATAATTCGGATGATGATGATTTTAATAGATTAGAGAATGATATAATTAGGGCTAATAAGTATAAAATTTAGAGAGATAATCTTCACTTTAATGATACTAGTTATTAAATTCAAAGTAAAGATAAACGATTTTTATAGAACATATAAAGTGTTACGATTGAAAGCATATCATATGATGTAAATGAAAAAATCAAATAAGACGAGTAAAAATTGAAAAATTTAAATGATGAGTTAATTAAAACTTAAGGAGCGCTAAAATCAAGTGAACACTTCACATAAGTGTGGAGTTAAAAGCTCTATGAATAAAGTGATTATTTGACTAAGGTGGAGGGAATTTGTGAATATATTTCTAATTTCCATGATATGATGAAAGATAAGGCAAAGACTTTATTAGATTTAATAAATCAATTTGAAGATAGTATTGAGGCTTATATTGAATAATCTGTTGCTGACTAGGAAGCAAATAATATATTATCATTTTATGCATAAGATCTGTGTGCAATATTAAATGATGTTGATTCTGAGTATTTGGATATTACTAAATTGTATTCAGAACTCAAATATGTGTTAGGAAACAGTCAGCAAACAGACTAGTAATTGGTGTAAATGCTGTCTCCTTTATTCTAATAATAGGTTATTCTGAATTTCATTAACTAATTCTGCTAAGATAAATAGAATACAGACTATGAAATATTTAGTGGAACAATTAATAATAATATGAACTATTATAAGCTCCTGAATAAATTGATATTAGAATCGGTATCTAAGGTTTTTGCTCCTATAAGCAAAATAAGTCCGTAAAATTCTAAATTTGCTCATTTTGTATTATAAACTGCTAAATAAATTACAGATATCCATTAAAGGGAGGAATTATCAAACTACAAATAGCAGTATAGAGAAATGGAATTAATTGTTAATTCCAACAAACAACTGTGATTTGATTTTATAATTTTTAATATATCATAAATCAGGAGAGAATTAATTTAATAATCCGTATTCTAATCTAGCGACTCCATCTACGAATGTAAATTATGGCTAAGTGTCTCTTAAAACGCACATTACTGGATCGATAGCTAAAACCAATTTAAATTCTCCAGATGGTTTATCTTAAGGAGGTTTAGGGATGTCAATTAAATGCTGAGACTTAGCTCCAATGATCTCACCTCTTATAGAAATATGTTATTAATTTTATCTGAACCCATGCCATTCAAACATGCTGGAACCAGTTTTTGGACATTTAATAATAAACCTTTAAAATTTAGGCTCTAAATCAGATTTTATTGGTTAAAATTGCCCAGCTATTTCAACTTCTAATACCAACTTTTATGGATTCACCTTTTTATCCAGCGTTATTGAGTATTTGGGTGCTAGATCACCATTATATACTTTCAAATCTCCTAAAATATCAAATGATATAGATCTTAAGTTTGTTGTCTTTGCATTACATATGATTTTCTTTTCATTAGGATCAAACTAATAATTAAATAGAATCATTACATTTATTTATAATTTATTGAACTGATCAGGAGTAGCTTCTATCAATCTTGGAAATTCATTCTTAACATGTTCTTACAACTTTTGTATGATGTCAAATATCTTCACATTTGTAATAGTTAAAATTCTATTTTTCAGATATCGATAACAAAATGCATTATATTCATCTCCAGCATCTGATTCGTCTTGTGCCATCACTACATGAGTAACACAGGAGAGTCCTTTATTCTAATTATTTTCTGGCTTCTCCTCAATATAAACATACCCATATAATGAGTCATCATATTTCCTGAACTACTTCTCAACCTTCAAAAATGAATTCATTATATCTATTTGAATGTATTTCTCCACATGCTCCTTCTTAATTAATTTTGAGAAGTTATGAACAATAATAATTTCACTAGCAACATAATTTTATTTGATTTTCTATATTAACTTTTATTCTTCCTTTGTCAATTAATCCACAATTACTAAAATGATATTACTCTCTTTTAATATAAATTATTAAATTAGATTCTCTGTTAATAATCTATCTTTTAATCTAGTTTCATATTAAGCGCGTTCCCTTTACGAATCATCTTTAACATCTTGCTAAATCATATCATATAATTCATCTTTTTTATGATAAGATATTGGTGTCTCAGTACCCGCTGTATCCAAGAAGACTATTGAATTTTCTTTTTACATGTCTCTTGGGTATAATGCACTCAATCCAACTGTAGACACAGAATAGCCATAATTTAAGGTTTTAGCACTTAACTTTGAGGCAAGGAATGATTTTCCTTTATTATAGAGCCCATAAAGCGAAACAACTACTGTATTGTTTTTGATTTATTTATTGTAATGCTCATTAACTTTTACTCTCCAACCGTCCTTTGATATTAATTACAGTAAAGATGAACAATCAATCTCAACATCATATAAATTTTCGACCTGGTCCATCTTCTATTTATATAGTTTTGTAACATCTTGTATTTATGCGTCCTTATATTTATTTTCGAGCTCCCTTTATTCCTGCTCCAATTTAAATAATCGTTATTTATAATCCTCGATTAATTATTTTAATCTCTTTGTCTCATTCTCTTCACTCTAAAGATTCTTCGTTTCTTGATCCTCCTATTATTTAGAACCTGTACTCTCCTGCTCCTTCATTGATGACCTCTCATACAATTTCCAAATGAACATATTTTGAATATAATTGTCTACCATCATTAAAAGGCTGTTCTATAAACTAGTGAAATTGAAGAATCTTAAATCAAGAATATCAAATATAATCTAACTCTACCCTTAGAGTACAATTAATTAATGTTTTGATGTGGCCTTGCATTTAGAACAAAAACCATTCCATTAAATATTCTATTACTATTGCATAGGACATGAACATCTTATTTACTTTAGACTAGAATTCTGAATATTCTTATCTCTGAATTTCTTATGCAAAGTGCTGCTTTAAAATTCTTAAACAAATATCTATTAGCACTCATTGATTTAGTTTTGAAAGTATTTTTATATCTAAGATTATTCCATCTTAAGTTATTTATCATTCAGATTTTTTGGTATTTCATTTATCATTTGACAGAGTCGCTTAAACTATATATGATAAATACTGATGAAAAGGTCTTGACAAAGTAATTCTAATCCAATAATGTTAATCCTTATGATTAGGGTATCTCCTAAAATTGTCCCTTACCCTGCTGCTTTACAAATTTATTTGCCTAATCATGTAAATTTCCGCATTATAGGCAAATTCCAACCCACTACTAGAAGGTACCTGAACATTGCACATACAATGGATCGGTGTTCCCAGAGTCTCCAATAAAAGTTTCATAAATTCTGACTTCTTACTTATCTAGTACTTATGATACTTCATATTCCTTAAAAATATAATAATAAGTAATTACCATTTTAGCAGATTGTAAGTAGAATCCTCCTTGCTACAACATTTTATGACAAAAAAATTTTAATAAATATATATCAATAATCAATGTTTAAGTCATGTGCCTGCTCTTCCTATGCCCATGTGAACCCTCTTCCTAGCTTGTGAGAATTATGAGTCTAAAGCTCTATCGGAATCTCAAATTGGTTTTGTTCCTAATCATTGTAAGTAACCTCCTGGCGTCTTGGTGGTTTATTTTCCTCCATAAACTTGATTATTTGTTCTTTTAGTAGTTTTTTCATTGTTTGCTAGTACAATGGTTCCTAAGTAATGTCGAATTCCTTAACATATTCTTTCAATCCCAAAAGATGTTTAGTGGGTTCCCAAGTATTTTGATCCGACGAATAGCCCTTCCATTTAATTAAGTACTCGTATTACTTCGTTATTGGATTATATCTACGATCTAGTATTTCTTCAACTTCATACAGGTCCTTACTCATAGTATTTATAATATTAATAAAAAAAATAATAATCCTTTAATATTTAGTCTTGTCATTTTTGTTTTATATCTAAATAATCCTCCTTAATTTATGGATACTCCTAAGGTAACCACTCTTCCAACAAATCCCCTAAATCTCCTTACAATTCAAGAATTTCCCCATTTATGTTAGAACCGCATCCAAATTTCTTACTCATTTTTTTCTAAGCATCCTTTATATCAATATCTATTTTCATTATGAATAATTTACTATGATTCTAAAGACCCTCTATTGTTGTTATGTGTTTCTTTTAGGTTCTTTATTTGATTCTAATTTTGACAATAAGGGATTCAGACACTTTTACTCTTTTCTTTTTTGCAGGTTTTTCTTATTATTGTTATTCCTAAGGAGCGGGTCCTTCTTATTGTTATTATTATTCTTAAACAACTGGTGGATATGTCTTAAGAAATAACTCTTTATTATTAATCTCTAACCACGCCTTACATTGCATAGGGTTTTTACTCAATTCACAATACTCAAGAGGAAATGAACAATCTTATTCACATAAAACTTACTTCCACAATAGAATACTTAAAGTTTTTCAACTTATTATAAATTCTTCGTTGGTTATTATTAAGTTTGCTTTTGTTTCTTATCCTTCTTGAAAATGGGGTCTTCATCACTCATTCTTTAAATAAAAATTTTAAAATAAATATATATGAAGATTTTAATTTTTTTAAAATACTATGAAGGCAATACATTGTTGAGCCTCTATTATACTTTTTTTTTTTTTTATCTTAAAATTGATAGGGTTTTAAATATCATTAATGTACTAAATATTTTCATTTTTTGGCTGGCTTCTTTTTATCACCGGCAGCAGCTTTCTTAGGGGCATCCTTTTTAGCTGGGGCTTTATCTCCTTATTCTGCCTTTTATTGTTATTATTTAGGCTTCTATTCAACTGCCTATGTTTCCTCTTAATCAGCATCAGCTCTTAATTTCTTAATACGGATCAATCCTGATTTAGCTGTGAGTGCTGCTGCAGTACTAAATTTGCAATAATATAATACTTGACTTCCCATGCACCTCCAGCAATTTATTAGCCTGTTTTAGTGTCTCTCCAGATTCCGATGGCTTATCTTTTTAATGAAAACTAAGAAATTCATAATATTGGGTACCTATCCATTGAAAGGGTTAAAGAATTTAGAGTGTTGACTAATTTCGAACTTTTTGACGATTTTTCTCAATGAAGCACCATATCTTGTTCCATATTTGCCTGTAATTCCCACTTTCTTAGTTTTCTTTGTCATCTTATTTGATAAATTAAAATCTTTATATTTTATTTTGAAATTTTTTAAAGTTAATATGAGAAATGAAGACCAAAAAAGTTAAAGATAATATAACAAATTGAATTCTAATCGTGCAATTCTTATTTGATGCCTTCCTCGTTCATCTAAAATTAATCAAATGATGGATATAAGTGTAATAATCGGTGATTCAGATTTAAAATATAAATTTATTTGGAATCTGGACTAATTTTAGCTTTCATGAAAATTTTTCAACCTAGCATTTGTCTATAAAACCCTATTAAGTCTATAATTAGAATTCTTAAACTAGTTCTTTTAAATTTATACTAAGATTTTACATTTGGTTGATATATTTATCGAGTTCGTCTATAATTAATTATCAAAGATTATATTCGTAGGTTATAAACGATTCAAATATTTTATTATGATAAATATTCAACTTAATAAATTAGAGAGGCAGAATGTTTATTCACCAAACTATGACTCGTATCTATTTCAAGAGGCATTAATTGATGAGGCTAAGGAAATCCAATAACATTCATCAATCCTGGAAGTAGGATGCGGCACAGGAATTTTAATTGGATCATTAATACGTGAATTGAATCATTAAAATAAACCCCCACTAATGAGCATAGCAATAGATATAAATTATGATGCTTGCATAGTATCATAGAAAACATTTAAAAATAATGAGATCTGGTGTGATATTATTAATACAAATGGTCTCAAAGGATTGAATAAGAAATTTAAATTTGATATCGCAATATTCAACCCGCCTTACGTTCCAACAGAACCAGATGAACTATAAAATCATTTAAATTATTTTAAGGAAAAATAAAAACTATTTAAGCGTCTTGTGGATGAGAAAATAGATGGAGAATAAGTATTAATTATAATTAATAAAGTTCATCGAATAAATCTAACAAGTAAACCTTATTGATGTTTCCTATTCAGGAGGTAAGGATGGTATGTATATGACATGGAGTATTATAGATTAATTAATATCAATTATGAGTGATAGTGGAATTATGTATATAATATTTTTATATAAAGATATCTCTTTGTAATATAGGATAATCCTATCAAAGAGATTATTGAGTTTATGAAGAGTAAAGGATATCTATACAAGGTATTGAGAAAATAGTAAAAATATAATGAAATTCAATTCGTTCTAAAATTTTATATATAATAATAATGAACTTTTTTAGATCTCTGATATAGTTGCCTAAATATGGTCACTTCTAATATGAAAAGGCATTTGGATAAGTTGGAAAAAATGTACTAATTATTTTTTTAAAATTAGCCTGCTATAACAGCCAAGAGAATAATAAAAGTAGTTGGTGAAAGATTAAGATAATTAGATCCACAAAGAGTAATAAATTTTACTAATATAAAAATAGTGGGATACTACACCAATAACATTTAAGACAACATGGAGAGACGAACGAGGATTCATTGACGTGGCTACATGCACTCACATTCATGATGCATTGGAAAAAGAGTTTGGAATAGATATTAAAGATAGAGCATTCGTCATAGCTGACATTGAGACTGCATTCTACATTGTGACGCTTCATCACGACAGCATTTGAACAAAAAAAATAATAAATAAAAAATATATAAAAAAAATAAAATATGATGTCACGGATTACCTTATTGATGATGATATACGTAACTATCTCCGTCAATCCCGATGCAGACAAGGTTACATTCCCTAAGTGGCCTGCATACACATTTAATACATATTCAGGACTCATAGATATAGCAAATAACTAAAGGTAATTATAATTTATGACAAAAAATAATTAAGATCAATTCATTATGTTTTTGTCGAAAGTTAGAGCAACCCAGCTACAGACCCTCTCGTATTATGGTTGAATGGAGGTCCAGGATGTTCATCTCTTTTAGGTTTAATTACTGAAATAGGACCATTTGTAATTGAAGACGGATAAAGAGATTTCACCACTAATCCATTCCCATGGAATAAGAAGGCTAATCTATTGTTCTTCGAATCCCCATCTGGCGTTGGATTCTCAAAAGTCAATTCAGAATATATTTATACAGATGCTAATTCTGGTTCAGATAATGCCGAAGCTCTTAGAGTTTGGTTGAATTCATTTACAGCCTACAAAAACAGGCCTTTTTGGATAGCTGGAGAATCATATGCAGGAATGTATATTCCATACACCGCAAAAGCCATTGTAACAGCAAATAAAGACCCCAAAAACACAGTAGTCAATATCTAGGGAGTTTTAATCGGAAATGGAGTGCTTGTTATGGATGATGCATTTAGAGAAAGAGCCCTAATTAAATTCTTTTTATAAAGAAACTTCGCAGATAAAGTGACTGCAAATGCAATTAATAATTAATGTTTGTACGCTGAGAGTTCTCCAAGTTGTTAATAGGCCTTTGCAAGATTTGCCAAATCCTCATTATCATCTAACATTAATCCTTATGGAGTTTATGGATATTGTTATGAAGATTCAAGCCCCTAAAATCCAAATAAATAATATAGATACACCTACACACCATGGTTCTCATGGAACAAGTATGGAGCATCAGGAGCACCATGCACAGACTTTGGACCACTATATGAATATTTCAATGATGTTAATACATAAAAGGCACTTCATGTTGACTAATTAAAGACTACCTGGGAAGCATGCAATATGAATATCAACCAAAAATATTAAAGAAACCCTGAAGGATCATTTAAAATTCTACCTGAATTATATACTGCAGGATTGAGTATATTAATATACTCTGGAGATACAGATGCTGTAGTAAGTGTCGTTGAGACTGAGGAGTCAATTTAAAAAATCCCAGGTATAAGAGAGACAACTCCATGGGCTCCATTTGGAAATTCAGATTAAGAATTAGCTGGTTGGACAACAGAGTATAACTATTTAACTTTTACAGTTATTCGTGGAGCAGGACATGTACATATATATTTAAAAAATTAAAGATGGTACCAACAGATAAAAGATAAAATGGATATGAGATGTTCTAAAATTTCATAGATAAACATACTCCAGCTAATGAATAATTATAATGACATAAGTTTTATTTAAAAATTAATGGAAGGCCTTTATTTCACTAAGGTCCGGCATCTAACTCACTGAAGGAAACTTCACAGAGCGATTCGATAGAAAAGCATTGAGTAGATTATTTGGAATACCATGCATTGTTGATGTTAATAACCCAAGTCTCAAAGATATTGAAATCTAAAAATAAAATAGAGCCAATATGAAATAGCCAGAAGTTTCTATTTGTGCATTATGCCCCTTAACCGAGGCCTAATGCAAATATAAATTCAAATTATTGGAACCCTAAGAGACTGGAATTCCGCTAAAATAAATTGAATATCATCTAGATTTATTAGCAAATAATGTTATAAATGTGTAAGAATATTTTTTATATTTTTAACTTTTTAGAAAAGATGAAAAGCACTTTTGGCTTAAAGGTCTGAGGTTAATGGATACTTTCCATGCCATACTATAGGATGAAAAGATTAACAATGGATTAGGAAATAGATAATTTTTCCAAGAAATGGAAATGCACAAATAACTGATTGTAATATATTTAATTTATTCATAAGTAAAAACTTCAATAAGAATAACTAGAGAAATAAAGTGCTAACGCTGAAACTGAAAATAAAGACACATAAACTACACAAAAAAAAAGCAAAAAAGAGGGAAAATAAAAAAATAATGAGATAAGTTAAAATGAAACGGATGATGTTGAGGATCAAGAAGTAAGTAAGCCTAGAGCATAAAAAAAATAAAAGTGGTAAGCTGAAGAGGATGGAGAAAATGATTTGAAGGAATAAGATAGTTAATAAAAATACACATCAAAATATTAGGGAGGTTCAAGAGATGATGCACCTAAAAGAGAATATCAAGGTGAAGGGTTTGATAGATAAAAAAAGTATCAATCGAATGATGGCTATAATAAGAATAGTTATTAAGATAGAAGAAATTAAAATTCAGAGGGCTACTAAAAGAATTATAGAAATGAGGATTAAAGTAAAAATAGGGGAGAAGGTTATTAGGCTAGAGGCTATAATGAGAGAGGATTTAGACAAGATAGGAATGACAGAAACGATAGGCCATATAGTGATAGAGGTGATAGAAATTTTAGTTAGAACAGAAGTAATTATGAAAGAGACACCAATTCAAATCGTCCAGGAAGATTTGATAGGTCAGAAAATTAAGGTAGACCAGAAAGATTTGATAAATATTCACGAAATGACAAATACGATAAGACTGATAGAGGTGAATTCAAAGGTAGAGATAGATTCGATAGAACAGAAAGAACTGATAGAACAGAGAGAACTGAAAGATATGAAAGAAAAGACAGGCCAGATAGATCAGATTCCACAGAGAGATAAGAAAGACCAAATAGATAAGATAGACAGAGAGATAGTTTAAGTTTTGATATTGAGGAAAATCAAATTTATCAATAGAAATATAAAAGAGATTTGAGTTAAGAAAATAGTGTCAAATCTGATAAATTTTAACGTAATCAAGAATAAGATTTTAAAGGAAAATCTGCAGATTCCTCCAATCAAAGATAAGAGTCAAAAAGGTACTTAATTATTTCATCTAAGTCAATCAACCGATAACAATGAGGATGACAACTCTGGGTTAGAGAGAGAATCATAAGGTGGCAGGAAAGTCAGAAAAAATATGAAATTCACATAAACTAAATGATTTTTTATGCAAAAATAATTTTAAGATATGAATTCCACTTAAGACACAGATATGGAACGTACTGCTTGCTTCTTTGTTCCTGAGCTGACACCATCCAGCTATAAACCTGCTAAATTAATCTTTCCTAATAGAGTAGTGAAGAATATAAAGCTGAAAAGGACATCGTCATAGATTGAACTACCAAGATTGATAACAGAATATGAATCATCGAATAGGGAAAAAAGAACTTAAAGCAATAAAAACTCGACCAAGCCTGTGTTAGTAAGATAACAATCATCAAAATTAAATACGATGTAGGATCAATAATATCTCGTGAGACCTATAGTAATATTAAATTATATCATAGTATGCACCCAAAAAATAAGGAGTATCTCATTCTCAGTCAAGTTCGCCTTAAAAAATACAAGAAATAACACTAAATTCATTCTTGAGATCTAATATCGTTAATAGAAGTGGTGGTAAATCATTCCTGAAATCAAAACCACAATAAAAATTAGTTCTCAGGATATTTGGAGAATGAATTGACTTACTTTTCAAAAAATCGTACTTATTTTGTTTTTCCTATTGAACAAAATTTAGTACTCACATGATTTTTATAATAATTTTTTTTTCAAAGGAATTTTTGTTTTTAGTATATTTATATTTATTTTTTTAACTTTTAAAATGGACATAAAGGAGAAATTAAGACTGATGAGATGTAAGACAAATCTATACAAACTATAAACACCTTTAATATTCAAGGATAACTTTATATCAAAATAGCCTAAAGATTGGCTTAAGAGGCGATCAGATATCACAGATTACTTTAACTATGGTTTTAATGATGCGACTCTTACTCTATATAATTAGCGATTGAATAAAATGACTGATTCATAGATTACTAATCTCTAAAGGGATTACTTATAATTAAAGTCATCTTGGAAAAATTAATTTGAAAAAGCACACAAATTTTAAGACTAGATTCCTTAAGATTATGGAGGATTCGGAATACCATCAGCGATAGAAGCGCTACCCATCACATGCCCTACCAATTTCGTTGATATGCTATTTTCATAGGAAATAGATATGTACAATGACTAAGAAGAATAAGAAATGCTTTTTAATAATGAAATTCTTCTCAATATTCAGTACAACTATAGACAATACATAGATAAATAGATCCAGGACGACTATTTCGATTTCGAATGTTTACTCAAGGATATGGATACGAGACAACAATTGCCAGATTACATATTACAACTTTTAGCTTAAGATAGGAAGAAGTAAAAACATGAAAAGAAGAAATCGAAGAAGGAGAAAAAAGCAAAGAAGGAAAAGAAGAAGAACAAAAAGAAAATGAAAAAGGCTGCCAAAGAACTTTAAGAGCTATCACAGAATTCCAGATTAACCCAAAGAGAATCCTCATAATCCTCATAAGGATTATAAATCCAATAAGATAGTAAAATTCCTACATAAATTGTTGATAAGGGCGAGGTTGAAGAACTAAAGCAAGACATTTAATTTGAGATTAGGGAGCCTGAATATCAAAAAGAATAAGCACTCAATAATCCTAATAAGGACAAAAAAGACCATTAAGATAGGTCAAAAGAAAGTGCTACTGATGCTCAAAGGGAGAAATTATAAGAACAAGCACCAGAACCCTCTGAGTAAATAATTCCCTAAAAAGACAAATAGGAATAAGAAGAATTAGATAATAAAGAATAAAAAAGATAGAAGGGAGCAGCTAATTGGACAAGAAATCTAATATAAGGGATACTTAAATCTAATTAGACTAGAAGATGATAAAATCATTTGATTTACTTGATTTTGTATATTTTTGTTTTTATTATATTCATAATATTCGAATTTATAAGGTCTTTCGTTTTTTTGATTATGTTGCTTTATCGAATTCTAATATGATGCATAAATAAAAATAATTTTATGCAAAAAAAAAGGCTATTTCATGTCTCTAAAACTACTTAATCGTTAATTGAAAATTTTATTTTGTTTTTATTTTTTTCCTCTGATTCATTTCAGAATGGTT